>CAOLHI010000122.1:600000-897475 GCA_948474755.1 Ctenosaura bakeri | reverse complement strand
TCCAAAGTTTCTCAGATGGCACCAGGGCTTAGTCCCAGTGAGTAGTCAGCACAAAGAAATATTGAAATGCCTTGAAAATTGTTGAATATGGTACCACAGGACTGCTGCTGTGTGGCTTCTCCTTTCTTACTGATAATTTCCCCTATTGTGTTCTCAGCATTCCCACCCTACTGCAAATGGCTAAAGCCCCAGTTCAACTCCATTTCTTGGCATGAGGTACACATGAGGTGTATCATGGTCAGCAAAAAGCCTGGCCCAAATATCATTTTTCCCTCTACTGTGCTTTGGCACTAGATTCTGTTTTGTTTTAATTCATGATTTAACTTCTCCCTCTGTTGTGTTGTGTTTCTCCTGCTCTGTTTTTCCTCCCTTCACAACTCCTGGCTTTGTTCATCATCTTTCTCTTCCTTCCCTCCTTTTCCATCTCTATGTCTTTTTTTGGTCCCCCTCCCCTCCCAAAAACCCTTGAAGCCATGACCAGAGTGTGTTGGATTCTCAGCATTTTAAATTGTACATCACCTTTCACTCAATAGGGCTTGCATTGCAATGCATTGCATTTGTATGCTGCCTTTGGGCTTGTTTGTGAATAGAGAGGCAAAAAGAAAGTTGTCCTTGATGTCCCTTCTTGTCTTTATTAAGAGCCAGCATGGTGTAATAGTTTGACTGTTAGACCAAGACTCTAAGAGACAAGGGTTCAAATCCCTACTCAGCCATAGAAACCCACTGGGTGACCTTGGGCAAATCACACTCTCTCAGCCCCTAAGAAGGTAAAGGCAAATCTCCTTCTTGCCAAGAAAACATCATGATAGGTTCAGCTTAGAGTTTCTGTAAGTCAGAAATTATTTGAGTGCACACAATAATTAGATGTTTATCTTCCTGTTAGTTTGTTTTTGTTGTGCTTGTCATTGTCATCTTCTTTGTCACCGTTTCCTCCTCCCCAAAATATTTGTCAATTATTAGGACCATTATGATGATTATAATGATCTTCCTTTTGGGAATGAGGGAGGATTCATATTCTAAGGATGACTAGAGGAAAAAAAAAAGGAAGGAAAAGAAAATGTGGCCCTAGTTAATGGGAACAATTTATTCAAAGCAGAGTTTGGAAAACTTTGCTTTCAATTGAAAAACATTTGTTTGGAGTGCATCCTCTGCACTTGCAAAACATTTGCAAAAGTATTTCAAAAGAGCTGGGAAAAGTTTGGTTTTTGTTTTTTTTCTGTTTTGAGCAAACCTGCAACACTTTCTTTGGGTAGACCACTGTCTTGGGTCCCATATTGGAAAAAAGACAGAATATTAAATACATTCATGGGTACATACCCTCAGCTCCTGTGTGTGTATATATAAATAGTGTTTGCAAAAAGGTTCCAAAGAAATACTTTCTAGTGGCAGCTGTTAGGTTCCATGTTTGTAGGGCTGTTCTTGATTTTAGTCTAAGCTTTAAGGACTGGTCTTAGCCCTTCAGTACCTTTGATAGCTCCTGTAAAGTTCTGACTAAAAGCCAAAGCAAATTCACTGTCCCACTAATATGGAAGTCACCAACCACCACTGGTATTTTTTTTTTCATTTAGTTGACTCTGCATTTTTTTTGTTTTTGTTTTTGTTTATTAGAATGATATGCAAAGTGCAACTCCTGATAGACACTTAATATATTGTGCTTACGGACATCATCAGGAACTGTCTTCTGTAATATCACAGAGACTGGCCTTAGATTTCAGGGCTGGACTCTCAAATCCTAAAGCCTGGGATGCTCCTAACCTGAATTTTCAGGTTGTCAGGACTTCACCATATCAGTTCTTCTTCACAAGCCTACCTCCCTACGTCTTTCATGTAGAAAGGTGAAGGTTAATAGCAGCTTTCTCCTACATCTTTTATTTGACCAATACTAAAGCAGAGCCAACAGATAGTCACCTACTGAGAGGTGTTCCTTACACTTTTGGCAAAACAGCAGCAATCTGAACCTCCAGAGCTCTCCTTTTGATCTTCATAGGCTGCTACAAAGCCAAGGATCATGGCAGACAACTCTCCTGTCTTTCTTGCTCAATATTGATGAAAGGACAGGATACTAAATTCTCATTAGTCCTATGTTTTAGACCAGAGCTTGCCAGACTTTTCATGTTGGTGACATACTTTTTAGACATGCATCATATCATGACACAGTAATTCAATTTTACTAGCAAACCAGAGGTTAAACTAACCCCTTTGTTACTGTAGGTTAGACCTCCTTGGAGATACTCCTAGATATCATTTTGATATCAATAATTTGGCTCTCTTCTACCACCCCTCTCCACATGTTTGTGAGGCCCCCGAACAAGCACAGACTAGATGCGACCACTAATTGCTGGACATTCCATTCTCCACCCAGGCAGGCCAGAAATAGCCAGATCCTTGCTTTAGGTGACCTCTCTGCAAACACCATTATGTATGCATGCTGTTTACAAAGGACTCGTGTGGGGGGCTTGTTCTCGGTCCAGGGAGGTGACACACCTACACCCTTCAGGCGACACACTAACATGTCATGTCACACCATTTGGAAAGCCCTGTTTTAGACTAATGTTGTTATGTGCCTTACAGTTGAGTCTGACTTATGATTGACCATCTCGTAAGGTTTACTTGGCAAGGTTTATTCAGAGATGTTTTGCCATTGCCTTTCTCTAAAGGCCTTTCTGCACTATACTGTTATAGTGCTATTATTCCACTTTCAATATCCTGTGGAATTCTGGGGTTTGTAGTTTACTGAGCTCTCTGGTTGAGAATTCTAAATCCCCCTCCCTAAACTGTACACCCCATGATTCCATAGGATGTTGAAAATAGAATAATAGCACTATTAACAGTGTAGTGTGGAAAGGTCATCAGGCTGAGAGAGTATGACCCAAGGTCACATGGTGGGTTTCCATGATTGAGTGGGGATTCAATTTTTGGTCTCCTGAAGTCTAGTCTAAGACTCAAACCACTACATCATACTGACTATTTTAGACGATTAGACTTATTAGACCTCTTGGATCATTGGATCTATGAAAATTATATATTTTTTGAAATATGAACTTCATATTCAGACCTCTTCTAGACCATTAGACCTATTAAAATCACTGGTCTTAATTTAATTGTGACTATCAATTTCCATTCATTCATTTGGGTTTACTCGAAGTAGGAGTAACATGGGATGTAGCCCCAGGATTGTTTTCACTACCTGATCCTACCACCACTACTAGACCTAGAGCACTGGGCAGCTGGCAGGAATAAGATGGTCCAGGATGTCATTTCATAGATTGCTGGGTTTTCAGCTTGTAGATTTCTCTGTGAATGGCATGGCAAGATGATTCTTATAAGGCAAAGTATAAAAGCCAACTTGAGTGGGCAGCCATAATTTCACCCCTCATCACTGCTTTGAATTCAAAGACACAGCTGTGTCAGTCTGGATAAGTATACAAAGGGATCTTGTAGCACCTTTGAGACTAACTGAGAGAAGACATGACTCACTAGAAAAGACAATAATGCTAGGTAAGGTAGAAGGTAGTAGGAAAGGGGGAAAACCACATTACAGATGTATAGACTCAATCAAGGAAGACACAGCTCTGAATCTGTTGATGACAGGGTGACTTGGAGATATCTCTCATTCATAAGGCCACCATAAGTGGAAGTTGACTTGACAGCAGTTAACTACAATGATGATGGAATTTTACACTTCACCAACTTCATACAGAATATTGTACTGTTCTTGGAAGTGAAGTGCTTACTAGCAGAAATGCTTTGGAATGTGGGGTGTCTTGCAGGTGCCCAGTGAGGCAGGGGGCAGAGTCTGTGTTCTCCACCGTCCTAGTATGCTCTGGTGGCAGACAAAGGGTGCTGTGGACACCTAGATAATGGAAGTACATCCTGGGTAGTGCAGGCTCTGGCAAGTCACTCTCTGTGGCCTTCTCCCTGATGAGATAGTGTCCTGTATCTGCACTGTGAAAAACTGTTAATGTTCAAGTAAACTGAAGCACCTACCCGAGGAGAAGAGTGGATGTACTCAGGAGTGTGAGCAGAAATGCTATCTCACAAATTGTCCAATCCCCAGTTCCACCTGCCCTGGAACTAATTCCAGCAGCTTGTCACAGCTAGCCTCCTCATGCATTAAACCAGAAATCAGGCCTCATTCTGAAGCCTTGGATACAAAGCTTTGTTTTGGATGTGTGTGCTCACAGACCCATGTCCTCATTTTGCCACATAACAGGAAGCTGGATGATCCATTTTATCTGATGCTGTTGAAAAATCCATGTGGTGCACTGCATCTCCCAGTCAGAGGCATCCTGCTATAAATGAGATGTTGCACTGCAGCCAGGTCCATGGGCTTGGCAGCCTGCCCAGCAGCAGTCTAAATCTCATTCTGCAGTTTGAGACTTGCAGACAGCTATTTAGCACAAAGAGCCAAGCTGTTATCTTTTCCCTTAGGGCTACCATCCCTTCCACTTCTCAAATGCCAAATTATAGTCTACATTTAATTTCAATGCCACAGGGAGATACATGTCAGGGGAGGGCAGTGTCTTCAGTTTAAAATTGGCTACATTAGATTAACAGTGATAAAGTTGGGGGTGGGAAAGGCTGTGGCAGGGAAATCCAGACAGAAACAACTTCCTGTTTAACCTGTCATCTAATTCTCAAACCCATCAGAGGACTTCCTCCCTGTTACCTTGCACCACAAAGGGTGAAGACAGAAGGCACCATCTCTGGCACCAGGTTATCACCAGATTAAGATATCCCAAAAGAGCCATATTCTGACCGATGAAAATACCTAGTGCAATGCAACAGAGTTTGAGTTTGGAGCACAACACTGGATTTTACGGCCCTGCATATCAATGAAGTATCGTTTCAAACAGAAATGTGATTATTCTCTACCACCACATTCTCTTTGAACGCTTGCTTGCTCTATAACTCAGACCACCACCTGCATGCAAGAAAGACATAACAATGTCCATATAGTTATTTATGTGGCACTGGGATTCTGGATGTCTGCAAGTAATGTGAATAGAATGAAAACGCTGGTCTAAGAGTGTGTGGTGGGGAGGGCGGCAGCATGTAACAAGAATCCTCAGTGCTTTTATGTCTGCTATACGAGTAGCACTTTTCACACATTGCGTTGAGTACAGATAGGACACCATGATTGCTCCCAGCCCCAGTATGTTTGGCTTAACATAAACAGAGACTTTATATATATGATCTGTCAGCCATGTGGTAGCTGTGAGATTCCTGTACTGAGCAGGTAGTAAAACTAGATGACTTCCCAGCTTCCTTCTAGCATTTAAATGGGAATATAATTCTGTCTCAGATAGGATCTGTGCACATGCTAAGCTGGACGTCTGGAGTTCAGCAGCTGGTTTTACTTGCAATTTAAAAAGTGTAATAAATGAACTGTGGATGCAATCCAGTCAAGCTAAGCATGTTAAAGTTCTACAGATTTCAGCAGAAGAGTTCTGAAAGTGTTTTCACCTCTCTCTGCAATTTAAAACTATTCAATTTAATTGGATACCACCCACGCTTCTAAATAATTTTGTTTTAGCAAAAATGCATGTAGTAGAATTCTAGAGCTGTGGTTTATATTCCCTGGAATATTGGGACAATGATGTGTGGGATGCTGAAAACTAAGATGTCTTTAGTGCAAGGGTGGGGACTGTTTGACCCTCCAGGTGTTGTTGGACTGCACCTCCCATTAGGCATAGCCACCATGGTCAGTGGTGAGAGATGAACTTTCTTTGCTTCAGGATCACCGCTGCAGAGCACAACCATCTTTTTCTGATGGCAATGGGTAGGTGGGAAGTATTAGTGCAGGACTACTCTGGAAGCAGAACTTGGTTGTGCTGAATTTGCAATTTACAATCTGCAAAGATTTTTATCAGTCACTTTGGACTAGTAAGGAGCACAGCATAGACTGAAATGCATGTGTGTGCTGCCCCAGCTATCTGCTACTTCTAGAATAAGGCAGGTAATTCTGTTAAAACTGGTAGGAATTATGTGGGCCTCCACCAATTGATGCTGAACTTCAACACCCACTGTTCCTCACTGGCTATTCTGGCTAAGGCTATTGGGAACTGCAATCCAATGACATCTTAAACAAGGATAATCTAGTCTAGTTAAGGCTCTCTTTAAATATATGAAAGGATGCCATGTAAAAGATGGAGTGAGCTTGTTTTCTCAGTGCTACCCTGGAGAGCTACCTGCCAAAGCAATGGACATCTCCCATGATTCTTAACCAGGCTAAGGTTCTGTCAGCTGTGTTATATTAGAGTTTGGCCTGCTTATGTCCTAGTTTGTTTGTTTAAATATTTATATCTCACCTAATATCTCAGGAACTCAGGGCAGTGCGCAATTTAAAAAATGGAGACAATAAATAACAATAACAATAGTTTTACTGGGCCACAGCAGAGAAGGCCCTTTCTCACGTCTTCCCATAATGTAATGACCCCCCTAGTGGGATACAGAGGAGAGACCCTTCAATAGATCTCAGTTGTCAAACAGGCATATATGGGGAGAGGTGCTCCCTCTGGTATCAGAGATGGCATCAGAGCAAAGCCAAGAAGTGCTAGCTGTTCCTATTATTGTCACATCATTGCTTTTCTCTATCTGCCCTGCTCCTTCTACCCATGCAGAGGCAAGGGAGAGGAGACGATGGCTTTTGGGAAAGCCATTTATTCATAATTTGTTTTGTGGCTCTTTTTCAAAGAATTACACTGATCAACTAACCCACTGCTTCTTAGGCTATTGGATATGGAGGACTGACAGTATTTTTTTCCCTCAATGTGCCAGGGACCAGTAACTTATCTGTGCCCATTGGGTGCAATTGTTCTGTCTGTCCTAGAAAGTGGACTGGGAGCTTATGAACCAGCACTGGTCCATGGACCACCATACTGAATAGCACTGAGGAAGCCATCTTGTACCTAGGTTAAATATATAACTCAAGCTGAAACACATCCAGAGGAAGGTGACCAAGTTGATCAATGGCCTGGAAACCAAGTCCTCTGAGGAACAGCTGAGAGCTGCATATGTCTAGTTTGAAGAAGAGTGAGAGGTGTTATGACAGCTCTCTTTAAATATATGAAGGGACGCCATGTAAAAGATGGAGTGAGCTTGTTTTCTTCTGCTCCAGAGACTAAAACATGAACGAATGGATTCGGATTTCAAGAAAAGAGATTTCACCTTAAGAAGAACCTGATGATGGTAGGAACTGGTCAATAGAGCAATAGACTGCCATGGAAGCAGGTGGACTCCCTTTCTTAGGAAGTTTTTAAACAGAGATTGGACGGCTATCTTTCAGGAATGCTTTAGCTGCATATTCCCGCATGGGAATGCACTGGACTAGATGGCCCTTGTAGTCCCTTCATACTCTATCATTATACAATTCTGCAATAATATGCTAATCACAGCATCACATCTAGTTTGATTCTAGGCTCACAACCTATTGGTCACTAAACTGTAGAATATGAAGGAAGTGTGCAGCAGCTGCTTGTGGTCATCTCACTGAAGATTTCGACTTCCACTGCTCTATAGAGAGGACTGTTGTTTCACCCGCTATGTATACTTGTCTCTCTCTCCCTGGGCACCCAGACTCCACACAAGCACTTTGTCATTATGCCAAAGGGTTTACACCATAGGCAGCTGCTGCTCTTCTCTACATGGAACCTGGTAGGGCTTATACTGGAAAAAAAAAGCCATCAAGTTTCATGGCAGATGAATTTTGATACAAAAACATCATGGAGGAATACTTTGCCACTAAGGCTGTTTGATGCACATTTAACTCCAGTTAAGAGTTTCTGAGCGGTTACAGCTAGAATTTCAATAACACAAAACTTTCTGAACTCACCAGGAACTTCTTCAGTGAATAATCCCCCGTTTACTTGTCACTTGTATATGTAATATATACAAAGCGTGGAAAAGTTACTTTTGGACTACAGGTTGCAGAATCCCCAGCCTGAATGGCCTTACATTTCTGTACTAGCTAGAGGATTCTGGTAGCTCTGGTACATAGTATTATATGAGTACTCTGTACCAGAGCTTCCAGAATCCTCTAGCTACACATACCCCAAAGCAAGTAGAACTGCATCTTAGAAACAGTCACATAGGCAATAGATTTGTAGACTGAAGTAGATTTGTAATATGGCAGGAGCTTTCCAGTTCTTAAATGTGCAGATGTCATCCATTTCCCAGAACAAATCTTGCTGTAGCCAAAAGAAAGTAGGTTAGTTTTAGATAAGCCACTATTCTCTCAGTCTTTTAGCATCCTCAATCCATCATCTGCAACAGCAGAATGTTAAAGTCCTGACCTGCATTGCAGGGATGGCACATAGCCTACAACAGTCCTGATTAATCCTTTGTCATCTCACTTTTTCAGCTGATTTCAAACTGTCCCAGTTTCTTTCTCCTCCCACTTTCACTCCCTCTTCTCAGCTTACTTCAGTTGCTGCAAACTTGAGTTCAAAGTATAAAAGTAGTTTGTACTCATTTAATTCAGCTGGGAGGGAAGGAGAAGAGAGGGCAGAATCTTGCCATTCCCAGTATGCTCCAGCAAAAACAACTATTGCAGCCTCTCCCAGCTTGTGTGCTTTTCCTCATTAATGACTTTGCCATCTTGACCACACTCTGATGCTGCTTGGTTGCCCATTTAATTTGGTGAGGTACTTAACATCTTTGCAAGAAATCTCAGATGCTAAGAGTTCAAGAAAGTATACTAAAGTTCTCAGCAGAGAATTTAAGTATATGAAACCTACGTTACACCAAGTTTCAATATTTGAATTGTTTTGTGCTTTAACTATATTTTATTCAGTCTTGTCATGAGCTTTGTTGCTGCTGCTGCTGCTGTTGTGTGCCTTCAAGTTGTTTCCAACCCTAAGGTGAACCTATCAGGGTTTTTTTGGGAGCTGAGAATGTGTGATGCACCAAAAGTTATCCAGTGGGTTTCCATGGCCCAGAGGGGAACCACACCCTGGTTGCTAGGGTTGTCATTCAATGTGCAAATTGCTATACCATGCTGGGTCTCCTTGTCATGAACTAGTACAATTCTATTTGGGGCAGAAAAGCAAAATATAAATCCCAATAATATTGGTGGCGGTGATAATGCAGTCTATGTCACCTCCAGAAGGGTGCATTGCTCCTTGTATTGCTTCTGCTTTGCCCCGCTCATGTCTCATCATTCCATGACAAAGAAGTGAAATGATTTATAGGCACATGATCCTAAAGTCCCCTCCATGTAGGAGGTGCAGAGATTAACAGCCTCAGACAGACACAGTACATTAAACATGTTTTCAGCAATCAGTGATTGTTTATTTAAGTAAACCATAATTCATTATAAGTAAAATATTTTATCTTGGGAGCTTTCACTTCACTAACTCTTTGTGTGTTGTCAAAAGCACCTGTCAGAAATCACTGCCTGAAAGCCTGGATAAAAAAAAAAGGATATCACAACTGTATACTGTGGACCAATGGTAAGGGGCTACCTCCAAGAGATGCTGGGAATGTCATATTTTCATGTTGGAAAGAGAGCTTCTTTCCATGAAAGCAGCTTGCTGATGGTCAGCTGTGATGATTACAGGGAGCCCTTACCTATTGACACCTATTACCCAATGACTTGCTCTTTGGATGCTTCCAAATTAAAGATGTGTCTCATTAATTTGATATGGTGTCCACTCTTTTGTCAATTCTTCTTCTCTACAGAGGCTCACTTGGGACCACTCATACACATGTGCTATTTGCAAAGTGAGCTCAGAGGGGGAGAAAGTGCCAAGCCTGCTGAGAGACTTTACAAGCAGGCAGATGATCATAGAATCATAGAGTTGGAAGAGACCCCAGGGGCCATCGAGTCCAACCCTCTGCTATGCAGGAACACCCATCAAAGCATTCCCAACAGATGGCCATCCAGACCCAGCTTAAAAACCTCCAAAGAAGGAGACTCCACCACGCTCCATTTGAGGCAGCATATTCTACTACCGGACAGCTCTGACTGTCAGGAAGTTCTTCCTGAGGTTCAAGTGGAATCTCCTTTCCTGCCACTTGAATCCATTGCTCCTTGTCCTAGTCTCTGGCGCGGTAGAGAACAAGCCTGCTCCCTCCTCAACATGACATCCCTTCAAATGTTTAAACATGGCTATCGTGTCCCCTTTTAACTTTCTCTTCTGCAGACTAAATATACCCAGCTCCCTAAGGCGTTCTTCATAGGGCATGGCTTCCAGACCCTTCACCATTTTGGTCGCCCTCCTCTGGACACATTCCAGCTTGTCGATGATCCCAAGGAAGCTTCCGTAAGTCTTTCATGTTTTATACAGTAGATGGGATCTGCTTTTCAATCAATTCCATTTTCTGACAGTGCTCCAGTCCCTAACCTGTCAGATAAGTAGGGGAAGCCTGTACACATGTGGCTAGAATCCATCTGCACTGTATGTGCATACAGTGTATTTTCAGAGGGGAAACAATGCCAGTTGTGACCTCCTAGTGCACAGGTGCATGCACAGTGGTCACATAGGATGATCTACGTGAGGTTTAAATGCCTGGCCCTATACTGTAGGAAATGCATACTTTCTAGTATTTTCCAGATGAAAATAGTTCAGATGCTACCTTTGTCAGACAAAGCACGAAAGCCTAGCCTACACCTGTAGAGGAGTGAACTATTCTGGCTTATTGGTACAAGAATGCAGCTGGTGTGGCTTTGTTTCCTGCAGTTGCTTCCTTTGGCCAAAGTGGGCTAGTAGACGAATCTCTGCTAGAGATCTCTCAAGATTCCAGCCTTGCAGGGATAAAGGCAACTCAGGCAAGCTGAGGATCTTGTGAAAGTGGAGAGTGAATCACTCTAAAAATTTCCCTAGTTAGGAACCTAGGAGGTTGTTGTCTTATACCATCCTTCACCAACCTGAGGTAAATCCAGACATTGTAGATCTTTCTAACTCCCATGAGCCTCACAAGGCATGGCTAAATATTGAAAGTCCAAAACCTCAGGAGGGACACGTGTTGGTTAAAACTGGTTTACATTGACTGGCAGAAGCTTTGTATGGTTTCAGATTGGATTCTGCCCCATGGCTCACAAAGAGATAGTAAGAATTTAAACTGGGACTAGATGCCTGAAAATCATATGCTGTGCCACTGAACTATTGGACTTTCGTATGTTTGTTTTGACATGAGATCTTTTTCAAAGTCATAGTGGTTTTATACAGGTTGTATGCGTATATAATATACATCTGCCCAACAAAGCCTGCACCCAGGGGGTGCCTGTTTTTACACAGAACTCATTGGCTGTGGTTGGATTACTTTGTAGCCACTTTGCTCCTGCTTAAATTCAAAGAGAACTAACACATTCAGTATGTTAAGAGTACCAGTGTTGATGTAGTCAAAGATAAAGCAAGGGTTAAAATAAGAAACAGATGCAGGAGGCTATATTACTGTCTCCAGCAGTGGAAATAAACAGAATCACTCTGCTGCATGAAGAAAATTTGCCTGCTAGATACCCCTGCCGTTGCACTGTGAGACAAGGAAACACTCCCACTACACCTGGTTCTTGTTCCAATTTTCTTGCTCAGCCTAATTTAAATCCTAATTTAAATCCCTTGGCACTGTACCCTGCTGCATCTGGTTCAGTCACAGAAAACAGCAAGTTATTAAATGCATCATAATGTGCTGAGATCTGCTATATATAGAATAAACAGTTTGTAAAACAAACCAACAACAACCACATTGCAATTAAAAACACATTAAAGGTGTGACACAGGAATCAGGATGCAAGGATTATTACTCTTAAAATCTTGGAACACCACTGTGTTCCATCTTTGCGATCCCCCACCAGCACTTACCCAGAAAGTTATTATCTGGATTAAATTAGCTCGTAAAAAGGAAAGGGGGAGGGAGAAAGGAAAGCCAGCAAAAGGCTTCCCTTTAAGATGGAACAAGATAATTCATGCTCCACTCTCAAGCATTGAGGGAAGCGAGCCTTTTGTTCTTATTAATATTCTTCTGTACTCAGCCCGGGTAGAAACCTCACTGTGCTGGGTGCTATACAAACAAATATCTATCTGTCTATCTCTCTGCTATCCTGTCCAAGGTAAAAACAGAGAGAGAAAGAGTGTTATCATCCGGCTGCGGTTGTGCAAACCATTTCACTTCACTGGGGCTAGCAAAAAGCCCTGTGGAGGTTATGCAGTAACTATGTTTGTGGTTTATTGCTCCCAGAGAAGGAGTAATATCATTATCCCCATTGTACAGATGGAGATGACAAAGAATTGCAATCAGCAAGCAACTCACAATTTCTCAGACATAAGTTGTTGTTGTTTTTTTGTTGTTTTTTGGCATTTAGGAGACTACTCAGGTGCAGATTGTAACTGTGACTAAGAGTCTGGGTTTTAGGTCTGTGGCAGTTCTGGCACTTACTTCTGAGCATCAATCAGTCAGTCTGTCAGTCCTAAACACAGGATTAGCCTATTCATGATCCTAGGAATCTACTACACAGTTGGGAAGAAACTACATTTTCTTCTTCCAGGAAGACCATTTTTTGCTTTTATTTCATAAAATTCTCCATGGAGATGAGTTGCAACACTGTCAACCCAGATGCTGATGCCACAGTAAATTGTGCTGCCAGTGGTCACACTTGGTTGCCACTGCTGACAAGTAACAAGGGAATAGGTTCCAATACCCTTATTGAAGGGATCCACAAAATGGCAACAAAGCAAGAGAGCTGTTCTGTCCATATTCTGTCGACTGTCCACCTGTGTGTGACTCACTGATATTGGTGCCCTTCATCCCTGAAAAATACATCTGGCCACTCAGCTACATGAGCTGCGCACCTATACATTTCTAAAAGAGCACTGTCTCACCAGCCACCTTCCTTGCTCTAAATGGAAAGAAAATACACACTCCTGCCACCATCATAAATGCAATCCTGAGGATGGGTGTTTCATTTTGCTCTTGGAAGACGTGGGTGGAGCCAGAGGGTGAAGATCCTGTCATCAGCCAGGAATGGGGCCAGGAAGGAATTTGGCCCAGGTTATCATCTCCTGCCTCCATACCATAAATTCTTAATTAATTGCACTTGAATCCCCAATCAGACATGGAAATCCACTGGGTGACCTTGTATAAGTCACACTCTCTCAGCCTCAGAGAAAGGGAAAGGCAAGTCCCGTTTGAATAAATCTGGGAAAGAAAACCCCATGATAGAGTCACAACTTGAAAGCACACAACAACTAAAATGTTGGCTAGCTGACAGCTCTATGGCTTTACTTCTCAGCCACCTAAGGCAGCCATGAATCCTATTCTACAGAAGGCAGCCCTCTCTTTTCAGGGTCTCAGAGGACATTCCTTTGTTTGAGGGTGTCCTCTATTTGATGTTTTTTCTGGTTCATTTTCATTTTAGAGATAAATAATGAAACATTAACTGTTACATGGGAGCTCTGTCCCAGATACAACGTTCTCCACCTTTCTTTCACCAAAACAGTAGGGCCATTGTGCAGGTTTGTAAGATTGAGGTTTTTTAACAAAACCCTGTGTGTTGTGTGTCTTCTTCACTGTATAATGTCATTAGGAAAGATAACTTTGTTTCTGAGTTAGTTGTAATAAAGGCCATTTCCTCACTAGACTGTTAGGGCACTATTATTCCACTTTCAACATCCTATGGAATCCTGCGGTTTGCAGTTTAAACTGCAAGCCCCAGGATTCCATAGGATGTTGAAAGTGGAATAATAGCACTATAACAGTCTAGTGAGGAAATGGCCAAAGTGTTTAGAATAGACCAGCCAGGCTTGGATCTGTTAATGATACACGGTGCACTTTGGCAATGCTAAATCAGTGTTGACATTGTTAGTTTATTATTAGTTAAAAATAATAGGTCACTTTTTGACATAAGAAAGGGCTGGCATAGCTTGGAGGAAGAACAAATAGGGAGGAGAGAAATGAATGTTAGTTTAAAACCACCACCATCACCACCACCACCACCACCACACCCTGAAACAAACTGCTTGGTAAACATCTGATTATTAAACTGCCCTGCAGCCCTTTCTTCTCTCCTCCACAGGAGCTTACAACAGCTCTCCAGCAGTGCTTTACTGGCACCCATGAGATTTTAAGCCTAGCTCAGGGAATCTGTAAATACAGCTGTGAAGTTTCAATAAGATTTTAATTTGGATAGTTGTTCCAATTAGACTGACAGGGCTGCATTTTCAGATGGCACAAATTGATCTAAATCTCAGTAACATTCAGCGTAGTAAAACCAACTTGCTCCAATGGACTTTCTAGCCCAGTAGCCTTCCTTTCTCCTGCTCTTGAAAATATTTTATACTTCCCCCCACCACAGAAAGAGAGAAATCTTAATTGTGGAGAAGAACACAGATACAGCTTAACTAGTACAAATCACAATAGTGCTATTAATGTGACTGGGCCCATGTACCTTTATATCAGCTGCAAACCCGAGGTGTGGTTTGTGTAGCAGACTAATGTGACTCTCAAAGGCAGTTTATTTTTTAAAGGATTTCTTTTTTGCTTCTCTCCCTGAGCTGTCTACAGCGGCTGCTGGGTGCACCTGGAATTTCTAGAGCAAAGGAAAGAGTTGAGAACTGTCTATGAATAAAATATCAGCATTCCAGCCACACACACACACACACACATACTCCCTCTTCATCCTGCTGCAAGCTTCATTTCTAAATAAGAAGCTCAAGTCCCTTTGAGGAGAGATAGATGTTTTAGGCTTTCAGAGAGCCTAAATCTGAAGTGCATTTCTTTGCCAGCATATTGTGCAAGCACAGTCCTGATTATGCATCTCTAACTTGATTTATATATGGGAGCATTTATTCTGTACTATTGTTCCTTTATTAATGAATTTGAAGAGATTGGAATGGGAAAGTAAACTTCATTCCAAGCAAAACCCATTTGTTGCTTTCATTTGTGTCTGTGTATGTGCCTTCAAGTTTCCTGCTGACTTACAGCAACCCCATGAATTTCATAGGGTTTTCTTAGGCAAGGAATACTCAGAAGTGGTTTTGCCAGTTCTTTCCTCTGAAACATAGCCTACAGCACCTGGTATTCATTGGCAGTCTCCCATGCAAGGACTAACCAGAGCTGACCCTGCTTAACTTCCAAGATCACACAGGATCTGACAATTTAAGGTGTTTACCTACCTTCAAATACTGAACAATTTCAAACCATAATATTTGTTTCTTGAGCAGCTGAATTCCACTCGGATACTCCTGCAGATTCTCTAGTCATATAGAATCTATGATATGCCCAACACTTTTGTACAATATTCCAGTTTGTGCTACGAGAGAAAAGTAACCAAGCTAATTGTGGATATAACACAAAAGGAGCCAAATTCCACTTTCACTTCTGACTGTGTGGTCTCAGCAAAGACATAGTAAACAGAGCTGAAAGCAAAATTTAGCCCATTGTATTTTATCCTAGGTTTAGGGCCACAAGTAGACACAAATACTTTCACACACAATGTCTCTGCCCCTCAAATGAGATGATCACAACCGCATCCATGTTGGTTGTTCTTAACATAGATTTAGATTCATTTGCTATAGTACTGTAACATGCTCTTTACTGCATTAATGTTTAAGGCCATGCCATCTTCTCGTGCCATTGCTTCTAATTCTATAGCAGCAGTGTTTGAAAAAACAGTATGTCCTATGCACAGCCTTTAAAAGTAACTCTTCAGAGCTTTAGTCCCAGGATAATACTGTGCAGCACAGAAAACAGCTGCAGAGTAACAGATGGTCCTCAGTCCTAACTGTAATAAACCCATTAACTCAGTAGAATTTACATTGGTGCTGAATCACCGTCCAATAGTGGTTCAGTGGGTCTACTTTACTTGGGACTACCAATAAGATTCAGGTCAGGTGGCTACAGCTGCCACTTTAGACCTATGCCACTTGAGTCCACCTTGAACCAGAGTGGCAGAGCAGAGAGACAATCTGGTATAGTGGTTTGAGTGTTGAACTAGGACTCTGAAGAACCAGAATGTGAATCCTTGCTCAGCTGTGGAAACCGAATGGGTAAATCACACTCTCTCAGCCTCAGAGGAAGGCAAAGGCAAACCCCTCTGAACACATCTTGCCAAGAAAATTCTGTAATAGATCCACCTTAGGGTCACCATAAGTCAAACACAATTTGAAGGCACGCAGCAACAGCAGAGCATTGCTTCAAAACAATCATTTAACTGGCTCAGGAAGAAGCACCCTAATCAGAACCATGCTTTTAAAGGACATTTCTAGACCAAAAACTCTAGTGTATAACCAATTTAAACTTGAATCTACATATGTTAATGATAGCAATTTGCTATGAAAGAAGCAAACACAGAGATTATAAAACTCTCATGAAGAGTTTTAAGAGCAAGTCTGAGGAATATGTAGTCTTGTGAATCTTGTTGCCCTATCTGCTCCAGCCATTGTTGAGGGATCATGGGAGTTCATCAATGTCTGGAAGACCACAGGTTCTCCATCCTTGCTTTGTTTTTGTTGTGTACCTTCAAGTCATTTTTGACTTAGAGGTGCCATAAAACAAACCTATCAAGGGGTTTTCTTGGGCTGAGAATGTGCAGTGCTCCCAAGGTCAGCCAGCAGGTTTCTATGACTGAGTGGGTAATCAAATCCAGACCTCCAGGATTGTAGTCCAGTGCTTAAACCACCACATCACACTGGCTCCATCCTTGCTTTAGAGGATGTAAATAAGTCACTAAAATCTTATCAGTTTGATAGGTAGATTGCTGGAGCAGGAATAGGAGGGCATCACCTTCATCTCCTCCCTCTGCTCTGTCCTTCCCAGGCTTTTCCCCTTGTACCTCAGTTCTCCCAGTGATCAGGTTGGAATTACCTTCATTTCATGATTTGAAAGAAGGACTTTCTCTCAATTTAATGGCAGAGGCATATAATCAATAGTAAGGAACTGTGGAAGGAGGACACATATGATCGGCTTTGCTTATATAACACTGGGCCTTTGAATATCACAGCTAAGGATAAAGCCATATAAGGGATAGAGCCAGATAAAGCCATATAAAAAAAGCACTTTATGTGTTGCTGCCATAAGAGGAAAAGAACACCCCTGGGCAAGTGACATGGCTGGTGGTTCCCATGCCAATGGGACTGTGAACTCACTCTGGGTCATAGGCCATTTCCACACTAGACTGTTACAGTGCTATTATTCCACTTTTAACAACCTATGGAATTCTGGTGTTTGTAGTTTACTGAGGCCAAAGAGCGCTCTGGCTGAGAATTCTAAAGGCCCCTCCCTAAACTGCAAATCCCAGGATTCCATAGGATGTTGAAAGGGGAATAATAGCACTGTAACAGTCTAGTGCGGAAATGGCCTCAGTCTGAACTTTACAGGAACAACCCAAGTTGTTGAACCCTATTCCCAAATATGTTCAGAACCTTGAATAGCTCCTTTCGTGTTCAAACTAAAACTCAAGAGTGTTTTCACCACCCCATTGACATGAAGGCCATCAATTGCCACTACCAATTACACCATTCACTCTACAGAATTGTAATTTAAGATTATTTTTGTATGTTGTTGTGCTATTTCAACTTCACTTGAATCTGATGTAAATCAGCTCAGGGTTCTCTGGGGATGAAGGTGTTGTTTAGAATTTTCATGAATAAAGGAATGTGTGTGCACTCAGCATTTTCTTTTCTCTTCTCAGTCTATGGTTTGTGTCCCAGTAGATAAAAATTTTGTCCTCATCTTGAGACTGATCAACTAACTCTTGATCTCTTTCCAGTTTCACCCCCTTTCTAATGCAGCGGCCCTTTTGCACTACACAAATAAAGCAGTATGATTCCAGTTTAACTGCCATGGCTCCAGCCTATGGAAACCTGGGATTAGCAGTTTAGGAAGGGGCATTTAGCATCCTAAACAGAAGGTTTTAGTGCTTCATCAGCCTACAAACCCCATGATTCCATAGGATGTTGCCACAGCAGTTAAAATGGGATCATACCACTATATAAGAGAAATCTCTAGAAGTCTCTCTGACTGATGGTCCGCTTATAAGGGTACACTGAAATAGTTTAACAGCCAAGAGAACTCACAGTAACTCTCATATTGATTGTGTATATGTGGTTGAAATGATGTGTTTGAGAGAGAGTGAGAAGAAGAGAGATGAAGGGGTGCAGATTTCTTATGCATGCAGTTTTGCAAAGAAATAAGAAATGATCAATGTGCACATTGACTTTATAACAGTGGCTGCAAAGCTAAATTCAGACTGTTCGTGTTTGGCATTCAAGAGACATAACATTTTCTTTTGATTTCTGATGGTACTTTAATGGAGGCAAGCTCACTGATCTACAAATCATTTGAAAATTCATAAAGAACCAAATAAAAATAGAGTTCTCTTGTTTATCTCTGGTGCCTGAACTAAATGACCTTGTGACCCAGCACAACAAACAATGAAAGCCAAGAGATGCTCAAACTAAAGGAACAACAGCTAAAATAACATGATATGAGCACTGGGAATTATGTATCAAAGCTAGCAACTACCCTGAGTCCTATAAATCTCTTTACAGAACTAATGTGCCATCCAGCTACAATGCAACTAAAATAGACTTTAGGGAAAATATAGCCCCCCAAAAGACCAGTTCTACAAGCCACCACAACACTTGCACATAAATGTTTATGATGGATCACAGCAACTGATGCACCAGCCAAGTGTAAGCATTTGTGTATCACAAACGCAATGGCAGGCAGAGAGTTCTGCAGCAGTGCAGCCAGCAGGACAGAACTATATCTCCATGCAGTGTAATTGCTGTTGTGTGCCCTCAAGTCATTTCCAACATATGGCAATCCTAAGACAACCCTATCATGGGGCTTTCTTGGCAAAATTTGCCCAGAGTGGGTTTATCATTGTCCTTTTCTGTGGCTGAAAGAATGTGACTTGCTCAAGGTCAGAGTGGACCTCTGTGGCTTAGCTGAGCTTCAAATCCTGGTCTCCCAGAGTCATAATCCAATGCTCAAACCACTAAACCACACCAACTTTCCCTCTGTGTTCTACCTATACCAGTGCTAGATATGGTGTCATAGAGACAGTGGCCATTTCCACACAAGACTATTATAGTGCTATGATTCCACTTTCAACATCCTATGGAATCCTGGGGTTTGCAGTTTAGGGAGGGTCCAGCTATAACA
Organism: Ctenosaura bakeri; assembly: GCA_948474755.1. Classification (NCBI taxonomy): domain Eukaryota; kingdom Metazoa; phylum Chordata; class Lepidosauria; order Squamata; family Iguanidae; genus Ctenosaura; species Ctenosaura bakeri. The sequence continues at coordinate 878,368 of CAOLHI010000122.1, read as the reverse complement.
GTCTCGTGCGGAAATGGCCGGTATCATGTCATAGAGAGCACACAGTTTGGAGCAGGAGGATGTTGCCTAGTTGGCACAACATCATGTAGACTGGCATAATTTAATTTATTTTAAATTGTTTTAACTGGTTTTAAATTGTCTGGTTTTAAGTAATAAGTTATATAATATCTTTTTAGTCTTTTAAAATGATTCTTATTGCTATTTATTGCCTTAAATTGATTTTGTTGTACACTACCTATAGATCTTCCGCTATAGGGTGGGATATAAATATTTTAATTCATAATAAATGATCTAATGCCAGAGTTAGGAAGGTTACTTTAAAGGTAACAAATTGTTCTTATAGCCCCAAAGCCCCACAAAAATAGTGACAATTATTATTCAGAGGTTGGTTTTTTTTTTTTTTTTTTTACAATATTGCTTTCCTTTCTGATTTCTCAAAGGTAGCTGCCATAGTTGTGCTTCTGCTATTATTAAAAATCTGAATGCTATAAACCAATGATCCACGGTACAACAAAACAGTCTTCCCATCTGCCTCATCACTGCCTCAGCACCCAAATCAGAGCAATGGGAAGATGTACCAGTCACAACACAGGCCAGGATTCAGCTGCATGATATTGCTCCTCCAGTCCAGCCTTAACAAGGACACTGCAAAAGGTGTGAAATTAGCCTTTGAGTTACACCTATAATGTAGTGATATGTTTGTTAAGAGGGGAAGGAGCTAATTAAAAGGAATTCATTTTATATTTAACTTGTTAGTAGTAAGTCTACCAGTGGTAACTCTAGATGACTCAATCCTTTAGCAGGAAACTTTTAAAATAAAACTGCATTGAGATACCTTTCAGCAGAACAGATGCACCCTAGCTGTGACACACATGATGCTGCTCTAGTCGCACAAGACTAGACTAGTCTAGTCTCTAGTCGCACAAGACAGGCCAGATACCATCACGGCAAAGCACAGTGACAGAACTATGGCTCTTGACAGACAGTCACTGACAATGGAATGTAGCATCACAATGTAGCCAGAAAGCATGTAGATGTAATATATATGTTATGTAGATGTATATCAGAGATTCTACATATACTTTTACAGAGGTAATATGACAGCTATCTTCACGTCTGTAAAAGGCTGCCACATGGAAGATGGAATGAGCTTGTTTTCTTCTTCTCCAGAAATTAGGGCCCAGATTCAATATCATAAACAAATAGACTCTGATTAAACTTTAGGGGGGCTTTCTAATGGTAACATTTCCTGGAACAGTAGACAACACACCAGTAGTCTCTGTGGTTGCCACAAAAACCAACAGAGAATCTTGTAGGACCTTAAAGACCAACAGTTATATTATAGCCTGTATAGTGTTATTAGAAACGGGCAGTAAAACTAAAGGAAAAACTCATTCAAGTCACACATGTGGACTGTAAGGTCTACCTTTTCCTTTAGTTTTACTGCCTGTTTCTAAGAACACTACATAGGGACACAGAAGTTAATGCAGACAGCAAGATACAAATGTGTAAAAAATGGTGCAACCTATTCTGTAATGACCATGTAACACTGGTCTTAGAAGCGCTACACTGGCTTCCAGTGTGCTTCCAATTCAGGTTGCTGGTTTTGCCCTAGAAAGCCCTAAACTGCTTGGGGCCAGGATATCTGAAAGATCACCTCTTTCTGTATGACTCTGCCCAAAATCCAAGATCCTCAATTCATGCCCTGTCATGTGACCCCCTATTCTGTGAGGCTAGGTTGCTGGATACGCATTACAGGGCTTTCTCTGCAGCTGCACCCCAAGTGTAGAACTCTGCCTATGAGGAGTCGGGATGGTTCCACCCCCTTTCAATCTCTAGTCAGCAGTGACCACTGTCTTATTTTTCTTGGCCTTTGGTTCATTAAGGGTGCCTGCGCTGGTTGTTTTTAACAGTTTTTAATTGTTGGAGGCTCTAGAGCTATTTTTAAAGAGTAGTTTTTGTTTGTTTTTAGAAACATTTTTAGCTAGGTGTTTAATGTTTTCAAGGCTTGTATATTGTCTTGGAAGCCCTGGGAGGCTGAGAACTGATAAGCAAAATGCCCTGGTGGGATGAATCTCATGATTGGAATGTAGGAATGGGGGGATATAGCCTATTTCGCAGAAATAGACCAAACAAGAAAGGAGGAGGAATAGCCTTATATGTCAAGGATGTTTTCATGTGTGAAGAGATCCATGACTTAAATCTGGGAAGCCAAGTTGAGAGCATCTGGATAAGAATTAAGGGAGCGAGAAACCATAGGGATGTGATTGTGGGGGTTTGCTACAGGCATCCGGGCCAGCCTGAGGATGTGGATGAGGCCTTCCTGGAGCAGATGACCACACATTCAAAAAGGAGAGATGCTGTGTTAATGGGAGATTTCAATTATCCTGATATTTGTTGGCAGTCAAACTCTGCCAAGACCAAAAGGTCCAACAGGTTCCTTGCTTGCCTTGCAGACAATTTCATGGTCCAGAAGGTGGAAGAGGCAACAAGGGGATCAGCTATTTTAGATCTGATCTTGACCAACAGGGATGACCTTGTTGATGAGGTGGAGGTGGTGGGATCCTTAGGAGGGAGTGACCATGCGCTTTTGGAGTTTGTCATTCAGTGGGAAGGAGAAGCCAAGTGTAGCCAGACACACCTCCTAAACTTTAAGAAAGCTGATTTCTGTAAACTTAGGGAGTTACTTGCTGAAATCGCATGGTCAAGAATACTAAAAGAAAAAGGAGTTCATGATGGATGGGAGTTTCTTAAAAGTGAGATACTGAAGGCACAACTGAAAACTGTGCCAATAAGAAGGAAAAATGGCAAGTATCTAAAGAAACTGGAATGGTTGACTAAAGAACTCTCAGCTGAGGTAAGTGTTAAAAGAAACATGTACAGGAAATGGACGAATGGTGAAACCACCAAAGAGAAATTCAAGCCAATATCCAGGATATGTAGGGAGAAGGTCAGAAAAGCTAAAACATGGAATCAATTCAGGCTTGCCAGAGACATCAAAAACAATAAAAAGGGCTTTTTTTAGGTATGTCCACAGCAAAAGGAAAAACAAGGAAATGATAGAGTCGCTGCATGGAGAAAATTGCCAATTAATAATGGGGTGGGGGAGGCAGAACTACACAACATCTTCTTTGCCTCAGTTTTCTCCGAAAAGGATAGAAATACTCAACCTGGAGGGTGGGGAGTAGGTGAGGAAGCAGGGGAAATGCAGCACAGAATACGTAGAGAAGTAGTACAGGAATATCTGACTAAACTAGATGAATTCAAGTCTCCAGGGCCAGATGAATTACACCCAAGGATATTAAAAGAACTGGCAGAAGTCATTTCTGAACCACTCGCAATAATCTTTGAGAACTCTTGGAGAACAGGAGAAGTCCCAGAAGACTGGTGGAGGGCAAATGTCATCCCCATCTTCAAGAAAGGGAAAAAGAGGATCCAAATAATTATCGCCCAGTCAGCCTGACATCAAGACCAGGAAAGATCCTAGAGCAGATCATTAAACAGTCAGTTTGTAATTACTTAGAAAGCAATGCCGTAATCACTAAAAGTCAACATGGATTTCTCAGAAATAAGTCATGCCAGACTAATCTTATCTTTTTTTATGATAGGGTTACAAGCTTGATAGATAAAGGGAATGCTGTCGACGTAGTATATCTTGACTTTAGTAAGGCCTTTGACAAAGTTCCCCATGACATTCTTGCAAAGAAGCTAGTAAAATGTGGGCTGGACAGGGCTACTGTTAGTTGGATTTGTAATTGGTTGACCGACGGAACCCAAAGAGTGATCACCAATGGCTGCTTTTCATCCTGAAGAGAAGTGACTAGTGGGGTGCCACAGGGTTCTGTCCTGGGCCCAGTGCTATTCAAAATCTTCATCAATGACTCGGATGAAGGAGTAGAGGGCATGCTGATCAAATCTGCAGATGACACCAAATTGGGAGGGGTTGCTAATACACCAGAGGACAGGATCAAATTTCAAAAAGACCAGATTGGCGGGCTGGGCCAAAACTAACAAAATGAATTTCAACAGAGACAAATGTAAGGTCCTACACGTAGGCAGAAAAAATGGAATGCACAAATATAGGATGGGAGACGTGTGGCTGGATAGCAGCATGTATGAAAGGGATCTAGGAGTCTTAGTAGATCACCAGCTGAACATGAGTCAGCAGTGTGATGCAGCAGCCAAGAAAGCCAACGCGATTCTTGGCTGCATCAATAAGAGTATGGTGTCTAGATCAAGGGAGGTAATTGTACCACTCTATTCTGCATTGGTTAGATCTCATTTGGAATACTGTGTCCAGTTCTGGGCACCTCAGTTCAAGAAGGATATTGACAAGCTGGAATGTGTCCAGAGGAGGGCAATCAAAATGGTGAAGGGTCTGGAAGCCATGCCTTATGAGGACCGGCTTAGGGAGCTGGGTATGTTTAGTCTGCAAAAGAGAAGGTTAAAAGGGGATGTGATAGCCATGTTTAAATATTTGAAGGTATGTCACGTCGAGGAGGGAGCGGACTTGTTCCTTGCTCCAGAGACTAGGACAAGGAACAATGGATTCAAGCTGCAGGAAAGGAGATTCCACCTGAACCTCAAGAAGAACTTCCTGACGGTCAGAGCTGTCTGGTAGTGGGCTATGCTGCCTGGGAGTGTGGTGAACTCTCCTTCTTTGGAGGTTTTTAAGCAGAGGCTGGATGGCCATCTGTTGGGAATGCTTTGATGTGTGTTCCTGCATAGCAGGGGGTTGGACTGGATGGCCCCTGGGGTCTCTTCCAACTCCATTATTCTATGATTCCATAAATGAATGAATGAATGTTGTTGTGGTCTCGTTTCTGATGTACGGCAACCTAAGAAGAACCTAACATGGGATTTTCTGGGGCTGAGAGTGTGTGATGTGTCAAAGGTTACCCAGTGGGTTTCTATAGCTGAACAGGGGGGAAATCAAACCCTGGCATCCAGAGTCACAGTCCAGTGCTCAAACCACTATTTCCCTAACAGGTGCTTTAGAAAGTGGGAAACTGCAAGCTTAGATAACAAATACATAAACTAAAAGGGAGGTAATCTCACATACATAATGTGCCCTATTTGAGCAAGGCTGTACCTCCTGCCTTGTTCCCGTGTACTTCTAATTTCCAGACATGCCATCTTTCCTTGGAAGTGGAGTGTCAGGCACACGCAACTGCCAGCTACTCAGAACGACATGCGCTGATTCCTGCAGCCACTTATATTCCTAATTTCTGTACTCTTGCTGTGCCTGTCTCCAGCTATAGACAAATGAGTAACATATGGCCTAACGTGATTAAAAACAAGTTAATTGCTCTGGCTTCCAGCCTCTCCTTTCATCCTCTCAGCCATTACGGAAAGCAAAGAACCTTAGCAGCTTTGTTTCCTCACTATTGATTGGCTTGAGCAGCCATCAGTCCTGGGTGTCTGAAATAAGCAGTGGCTCAGGCCAGCTCAGATAATTTGCCCTTCCTCTTGACAAGTAGGTGACAGGAAGACACAAAGCGGGGGAGAGGCAATTGCTGGGCCTGCGCTTCAGTCATCCCAGCTTCTCTTAATGGCCCTGACGGCTGAGAAATAAATGACCAGCACACATCCAGTCTCCAATACTTCCCTAACAGGTGCTCCAGAAAGCGGGAAGCTGCAAGCTGAGATGCTCCGCACGGGCAATGTAACCCTTGGTCTTCATTAAGGCAGTGCGGCTTCTTCCCTTCCCCAGCTTTCCTCTGGTGGCTCACTGAGGCACCTTCATTAGCGACTCCAGATTGCGGTTGGGAGGGGCTTTGCAGAAGCCCGGGCTGCCACTCTGGTTGCGGCTGCAGCTGCTGTTGTTACTTCTGCTCACTGTGCCTGCTCAGGCTCCAGCCTACGTCAACATGGGCTGAGGAACTGCTGATGGTTTGTGTCACTTCTCCTGAGCTCCTGCACTTTTACGCACCTGCAGCATCCTTTCTGCCCTCTGACTGGCATTCAGTTTTTTATTTGATTTGATAGTTTTCTTTTGTGCCTCATCCTCATGCTTAGGATACAAGATCTCCTCTCCACCCACCATGTTCCCCTCTAAGGTCACATTTACCTTAACCCTGTGGGAATTCTTGGGTCACTCATAGCAGCTGCAGCACCTTCTCACATGGATAAGTTCCCTCAGTTTACAGCTTGTCCTTCAGTCCGGCACATGGGGAAGGTACCTTGTTCCAGAGCTATCAGTGCGTCTACTGTACAAATGGCACAGTGCTCTCTCTGTACCTTGTGTGTACGTGTGCTTATGCCAATTTATGGCAATCCCATGAATTTCATAGGGTTTCTTTAGGCATGGAATACTCAGAGGTGGTTTTGCCAGTTCCTTCCTCTGAAATATAGTCTAGAGCACCAGGCATTCATTGGCAGTCTCCCATCTAAGTACTAACCCTGCTTAGGTTCCAAGATCAGATAGGGTCTGGTGCCTAGTACTTCACCACCAGTTATTGGCTTCTCCAAAACTGATACTTAATTCAGAAGAGCAGTCCCTAAGGAGGTGGCATCATACTTCTGTGTTCCTTTACTTCAAGACTGCATTTTTTAGTCCTTCTACCCCCACCAGTGGACTACACCAACATACTGAAAGCAAAAGTGTTGTGACATTGCTTTCAGCTTAGTTTTTGGTGCATTTTTGTTTTCTTGCCTTTTCTTGGTGGTGGTAGAAGCAAAATACCTGTGATCTGCATCACTTTTTAGGGTTTTCTGGCAATTTGGGGGCAAAAAATCTCTTTAGAGTCAGAGGCTTGGGGGAGGTTGGAGGGGTACTTCAAGAAAGGGGTTGGGGCTACCTGCGGCCAGGGGCCACAGTTTCCCCACTCCTGCTTTAGCTTACTTTCTTGTACATGAACCTGCGTTACAAAGTTGTTGCAGGTTCCTCACCATTGCAGAGTCATAGACTCATAGGCCATTTCTGCACTACACTGTTACGGTGCTATTATTCCAGTTTCAACATCCTGTGGAATCCTGGGGTTTGTAGTTTCCTGAGGCCAAAGACCTCTCTGGCAGAGAATTCTAAATCTCTCTCCCTAAATTGCAAACCCCAGGATTCCATAGGATGTTGAAAGTGGAATAATAACAGTATAACAGTGTAGGGTAGAAATGGCCATGAGATGAGGGAGACACTGTAAACCATCTGCTACTTCAACCTTCCATTCAGAAGATCCAAAGCTACATCATCCCTGGAAGATGACTTTCTAGCAGATTGGACAAAGAGGGGCACCAGCACCAATTTTCAACCCTGCATTCCCTCGTTCCACAGACTGTACCACTGAAAAAATAAAGGTAAAACAATTCCAGTTTTGTTTTGACTGTTTCTCAGGGTTCCCCCCCCCATTTGAGGGATTTTAGGGGCAAATAAAGCCTAACTACTGCATTCTGTATATTTCTGAGGCAGCTTTGGCTATTTTCAGGTGATCTTTTCTGCAACCCAATTAACTGGGGATGGGGTCTCCAGGGGCATCCTAGGAGGCACTGGGGACCAGAAAAAGGTGGTTTGGGGCAACAGGCAGCCCACTGCGTGCAATTTCTTTATGACAGCCTCTGCTTAGGACCTCAAATGAGGGACTGCTCACCTCTGCTTTAGGATCAAACTTCCAGGGCATTTTCACAACTGCTAGAAAATTCCTTCTCCTAATCTAGGCTTTGTGACTTATCCATCCAGACATAGTCTACCAGCCAAAGATGGGAGCTCACAAGGAGGCTGAGAAATTTTCTGCCATTACTGCATGCCTGAAATGGCAAAAGAAAGAACCCAAAAAGGCAATTAGGCAGGGACAAGAACACTGAAGTGAAGTATGTGCTTTCAAGTCATGCTTAAGTTTATGGTTATTCTTGTATGCTTTCAAGTCATTTCCAACCTGGCAACCTTAAGGCAACCCTGTCATGTTTTGTTTTGTTTTTCGTTTTGATTTATTCAGGGCAAGGGCTGCCTTTTCCTTCCTCTGAGACTGAAAGAATGTGACTTGCCCACAGTTACCCAGTGGGTTTCCATGGCGAAGTGGGGATTTGAACCTTCCTCTCCAGAGTGCTTGTCCAGAGCTCAAACCACTGCATCATGCTCGCTTATGATAACCCTATGAATTCCATATGGTTTCTTAGGCACAGAATACTGAGAGGTGATTTGCCATTGCATTCCTCTGAATATAGCCTGTCGTACCTGATATTCCCTAGAGATCTCTCTGCCAGGTACCAGTAGGCCTACCACTGCTTAGCTTCTGATATCACAAGAGATCTGATACGTTCAGGGCATTTAGGCAGCTACAAGAACTTTGCAAGGCTGCATTAGTCAGCTGATGGAATGTGTTCTGCTTGTCTGGTCACATATTATGAACCATACCCAGAAAGCATTCCTAACCATACCAGAAACCCTTCTGTCTACATCCCCAGCCTGAAATGGATTGCAAGTTTCTAAACTGCAAAACAATACATATATTTTGTATACACTGTACAAAATTTGCTCATCCCTACGATGCCACAAGATTCCAATATTTTGTATAGACGGGTCCAGTGCTTTCTTTTGGTGTAATGGTGTACAGCTGGACGTTCAAGGGAATGTGTTCTCATTTTCAGTTATGAAGTACTAGATAGGAGACACGCTGCATACAGAAGTATGGGGTGGTGTGGTGAGATGAGGTTTCCTCTCTTTGCTCAGTATCTTGATCAGCCAAAAGTTGCCAGCCATGAAATCAACTCTGAGAAAAAGAGAGGGTAAAAGGATACGGTAAGGAAGTCTGCTGTGTTTTGATCCAGACTGAAGGATAGTCTGAACTGTTAACAGTGCTCTCATGTGCGATTTGTCCTGTGGGGCTAACAGCAGATGGGGTGGATTTAGACTGGGGAAAAAACATGAAGAAAAGAGTAAAACACCATCTCTCTCTGCTACCATCTGAGCAAATTGACAGCATGTGCGCGCATGCACACACACACCATCTACATTTCAGTAAAAGGGAAAACATCCAATTTTCTGCAAAAGACATCATTTGGCCCTGAGCACAAACAGCCTGGACTTAGTGCCAAAACAGTGTCAAAATGATTCTGTAAGGTGTGCTCCTTGGTGCTGGTGGTGGTGGAGACACTGGCCCATTTCTGTTTTAAACTCATAGAAGTTTTGACATTTGAGGTTCCAGGGTAAGATCTTGATTCCTTATACTTTCACATGTTCTGTACGCATTCCAAACAGCATTAACACATGATATGATGCATATGAGAAAATATCTATGCACACTTTTTGTTGGGAAAAACAAATCTCAGCATTCTCTCCCCCCGCCCCATCTTGTTGTTAGAACAAGTGGGCAAATAGCCAGATAGGACTCCCTTTTGTCTCCTGCATGCCAGGTCTTCTCCATTTGCCTTTTTCTGTCTTTTATTGCATGATCATAAATACCTTTGGTTCTCAGGTGATCAGATCATGTGACCCAGGACTGTGCTTGGGTCATTGGTCTTATAAAAGTTAAGACCCCTCCTCTCTGCTCTCTCTCTTATCTTCTTTGTTCTCACGGCTGCTTTCTCTGAACTCTTCCCATGATGGTGAGTTAAAACCGAAGATTCTCCTATTCATTAGTTAGACAGGTAGCAGGCTCTCAATACTGATGTAAATGAAGAAGCCATTAGTAAAGTATTTTAAGTCTTTTATTCAAAGCTACCTGTGTTTGTGTTTATTGCATCAGTCAGCCTGAACCCACAAGTCATTAGACAAGCTTTTAAACGTTTCTCTGTGTAACTCTGCTAACTGGAGGCTGAATCCTAACTGTTTTAGTCTCATTTTCCTACACTTTTGTTAAAGCCTACTTGGTTCTTGGCACACTTGTGTCCTTATAGTGCCACTGGGATTGGATGTGTGCCGCTAAATTGTTGGTTTTTTTTTTTAATGCTCCCTACCCTTTTTCTTCTTGCTCCTTTGTTGGAAACTCTCGTCTATCTCCTTTCTGTCCTACCTGACTTGATTTGTCAACCCTGTCAGAAGGAACCCGGATGCTTAGATATTTTCCACAGTGTCTATCCTTGCACTATCCACTGACTTCTGACTGTCATTGGCTCTCAACATGTTGTTTTGGATTAGTACAGTTCAGAGCCACAGTGTGCTTCAGAAGGTGACATTTGGACGTGTCAAATCTCAGAAGGAAATGTTACTGAGTTAGAAATAAACAGTAGGCAAATACTGTGCAGTGATAGATCTCACTGTCCATCTTCTTCACTTAACCTTCCCAAACATAAGGGAGAAGACTGATTGGTCAGATATCTTAACTATGATATTGTCTGTGCTTACTGAATTGGCATCAGGACTTCAAAACTGTCTTGCTGCCACCGAGATGGTGATATTTCATCTATAACAGGAATGTGATTGAAGCTGGGAGAAAGGCAGGGTATAAATAGAATTTGTTGTTGTGTAAGCCTTCAGGTTGTTTTCAACTTATGGAGATCCTAAGGCAAACCTACCATGGGATTTTCTAGAGCTGAGAGTGTGTGATGCCTCCAAAGTCATCCAGTGGGTTTCCATGGCTGAGCAGGGAATCAAACCCTGGTCTCCAAGGTCATAATCCAGTGCTCAAACCAGTATGCCACACTGATTCTCATAGATAGAACACATACATACACTCCATACAGGTCCTTCTCTGTTTCTGGGATCTATACTATATTTGAGATTGCCCCTACTTTACATTAAAATATGAGCAATTCCTAAAGGTCTCTGACTCATGCTGCTCTATGACAAACAGGCATTTGCCATTTCCTGTACAGATGGCATCCCATCTTGGCTGCCTAATCTGTGTACCCATAGATCCTATTTATCCAGGGATACATCGCATCATTGTCACATACCAGCTACACTTGTACAGTCCCATTCCTGGCCTGCAAAGTTCCAGAATGCAGAGCTAGCTTACCTCACATCTCTATCTGCTGTACCTCCACCTGGAGATTACTTATGACATGACAACCTGTGGTTCTGATGTTCATTAGAATACTCAATGGTCCACCATGTAGTCTTTATTTCTTCTCTTCTTCTCATGGAGCTAACCTTCTGTTGAGAAAATTGTGTTCTTTCCCCTCCTCTAGTGGGATCATCTCACATGGTGGAGAAAAAAAAAATCCCAAACATAGCACAATAACAAGTACTGCATGATTACATTGTCAGCACATCACAGAAGTTCTATTTTACAGCCCTTACAGGTACACAGTGTCCTTCAATAGTGTAACTGCAGTTTAGTAACTTTCTTGTCTTTATTTAGGCACAGCCTTTTCCTGAATATCCAAGACAAGAAGTTTTCTTATTTTATTTATTTATTTATTTATTTATTTATTTATTTATTTATTTAGTCAGTCAGTCAGTCAGTCAGTCAATCTGCCAGTATAGTTCAATTCTCTTACGCTTTACATGCCCACACTCAATCTTTGAAAGCTAAGAAGAAGAGCATTAACAGAACTGAATACAAGGTCCCAGTTCTAGATAATGCTGCAGCTAAGCGTGTCCCATCACTCTGTTCTAAGTGTTCACTAGGAAGATTTATTGCCACCTCCATTTTATATGACACGCTTATTAGCTTTCCCTTGATTCTGTTTCAGCTCCAAGGTGCCACTCTCTATTCATGGCACTGTGGGTGGCAGGTGCCTCCACTTCCACCACAACTAATTCCCCATCAAAGTTTCATTTTCCTCTCTGTTGGCTTTCTTCAGTCTTTAGCTCTTCTTGTCACAACTTTTAACCATCTGTCACCTCAATTCAGTTGAGTTTTTAAAAGAACAGTCTCCTTCTCTCCCTAGTCTCTAGTTCCCTGGCCTGTTTCCTCTCTGAAGAGAAATTGTGAAACACCTTTCCATTTATTTTCTTATGAGGTGTCAAAATAAGCCACAAGTACTCTGATTAGGGTTCCCAGATATGTAGGACTGCAAAAACTGGAAGATGACAGTGCCACATAAAGCCTACATATAACATCTAGCATACTGGAATAAAATAACATACAAACATGGGCCCTAGATGACTGCAGACTTTGTAGCAGGACACTTTGTTGGCTTAGAAGTTCTCTGCAGAGTACATTTCTTTTTCCTCTTGAATTGGCTGCCATTTCACCATGCACCTGGCTGGCTTCCCCATGGCCAACACAGGAATCTTTCTTCACTGGATATGGAATCTCACCCCATTAGAAATTGATGTGTTGTTCACTGTGGGTGATAATAAATGGCTATGGTTCTGTTCAACCTTGTCCCCCAACTGAGAAGAAAAGAATGGCAGCTATAGTAGAGCAAAAGATGATATGACTGATGCAATTGAAAATATCATTCTGCCCAACGTAATAGCTTATTTGAACAGTCTGCATTGCCTTCTGTGTGAAGCAGCCTTGGAGTGTAATTTATCTGTTTGATACCACTGCAGCAGCCATGGCTCCATCCTGTGGAATCTTGGCATCTGCAGTTCAATCAGGTACTTGGAATCCTCTGTCACAGAGGTCTAATCCACTTCTCTGAACTACAGCATTAAAGCTCTCTAGCACAGAATTCCTAGTCTCTTACCAAACAGAAAATCCCAGAATTCCATAGGATGAAGCCACGGTATTTAAAGAGATACAAAACTGATAGAACTGTGTGATGTAGATATACTTGTGGTGAAATGACAATCCCAGGCCATTACTATTCTGATATTCCAGCAATGATTGAACATTGAACAACTAGTGGTCAGATATGAACTAAAGGAGCACTCCCAGTGGTAAACCATTGGTAATGTGCCAATGGGAAGCATACTTTACTTACTACTTGTGGTTCTTATTATATTTATGAACCATGAAGAATGGGGTTATTATGTTTCCTAATAGTAGAGTTTAAGGCAAAACTAAGATACTCATATGCACTCATTTAGTGGCATGGGTGTCATTTCTTTGAGGTATGATCTTGCCCTGATGGATTATACGAGAAGACATTATGATTTGGTGGATCAACTGCTGTACTTGGACTAGAAAGACAGGGAATCAACTCCTTCACCCAGTCATTATCTCTCAACCTGAAGTACCAAGCAGACTGGGTCAGTTATCATGTCCCTTCTATCTTATGCATTTGCTGCCAAATTAGATTATCTGTGGGATACTGAGATGCTTTGTTGCACTCTTTCATGCATTGTACATTCAGTTGTATTCTTCTTACAGAGGGAAACAAGCTTATTGTCAGGCTAGCAAGAAGCTGTTAGTGCCAGAAAGGAGTGGAGGGAATCTTGGAAAAGGCTTGGGGTCTTTCATACTGCCCATTTTTAGCACTATGATTCCACTTTAACTGTCATGGCAACATGCTATGGAATCCTGGGATTCGTAGTTTGGGGAGGCACCACAGCTCTCTGACTGAGGATCCTAAATGCCCCCTTCTTAAACGACAAATCTCATGATTCCCAAGGATGTTGCCATGGCAGTTGAAGTAGGTACATATCATAGTACCTGTGTAATGTGAAAGGGCCCATGGTCCCCAAGCACATTGTTACTTATCCTCCCTCTTATCAGTTCTGCTCAGAATTTAAGAAAAGTTACTTTTTTTATTACAGCTCTCAGAACCCTCTAATCACACTGTAGTTGCAATCATTTAGTGCAATTCATGAGTCCCAGAGAATGAAGTCATATGTATTTACCACAGTGGCTGCTTCCAGCCTGTGGGACTCCATCTGAAGGAAAGTTGGGCTATCTTCCCTTCCCGGTTGCCCTTCTGCCTGCAGTCAAATAACCTGTTATCCAGACAGCCCTTTGGCAGTGGGCTGTTGACAAGGAAGGGGGCATTCGTCCTATATTCTATTGATGTTCTTTTAATGCATTTTAATTCAAGGCTGCTTTATGATCATAATTTGTTCAATTGTGTTCTAACAGTATGCATTTATATGCAACTTTATAAGTTAATTATAACATGAGCCACCTTAAATCCCAGTGCTGGGAGAAAGTAGGATGAAAACTGAAATGAAATGAGATAAAATTAAAACAGATGGTATTCCTTTTCACTCTGACTTCTTCCTATTCTCATTCCACTCTTTTCACTGATTAAGATATAAATTAAACCAGGCCTTTCTCTTTATTAGATTTATAACAACAGAGAGGTGTTTTTGAGGGTGAGGTGGCAGGCTTCTAAATGTTCAGCCTGGTGAAGAGAAGACTGAGGGGTGACACAATTGCCCTCTTTAAATACCTCAAAGGCTGTCACACAGAAGATGAGGCAGGCCCATTCTCTTCTGACCCAAAGGTTATATGGTTTTAAGATATGTGAGGTTGGATTTCAACTGAACATTAGAAGAAACTTCTTGGCAATAAGATTAGTCCACCACAGAACCAATTTCCTAGAGAGGTGGTGGGATTGCCTTTTCTGGACATCTTCAGAAAGAGTCTGGACAGCTACCCGCTGGAGATGCTTCAGCTGGAGATCCTGCACTGAGCAGGGTGTTGGATTCAGTGACCCATGAGGGCCCTCCAAACTCTATGATTCCACAGTCTATGATTCCATGAATTGCAGTGTGCACAGAAATAAATTATAGGGGCAACATCAGCCTAGCCCAGCAGCTGATACTAGAACGTAGTCCTGTTACCTAATTCCATAAGATTCTTTCTATAAATACTTAATAAAATGTGCATAAATGATTTGTAGATGTTTTAGTAAATGGGCAATCAATGGCTCATTTGTTACAGACTCTAAGAGCTTGTTTCCAATATTCCACAACACTTGGTCAAGACAGCTTGTTGTTGATAATGATTTCAAGTTAGGGCCACTCTTTAAATGATAGACGTTTGAGATACCCTTTTATTAACAGCCCTTCTCAGATCTTGCAAACTCAGGGCTGTAGCTTCCTTGATTGACTCAATCCACCTGTAATGTGGTTTTCCTCTTTCCTACCACCTTCCACTTCACCAAGCATTGTTGGGATTTTTCTTTGTTTTACAACAAGTTATGTTGTCTCAAAAACAGATCTTGTCTTATTTTGGAAGCTAACCAGGATCAGCCCTGGTTAGTACTTGGATGAGGGACTGCCAAGGAATACTAGCGGCTGTAGGCTAAATTTCAAAGGACAGCAATGGCACAGTGCCTCTGTATATTTCTTTGCCAGCTGTTGGGAAATAGCAGTAATCTGTGGGTATGAGGGGGTGACACGGGTATAGGCTCTGTTAGAGACAACAGTAGTGGCACTTTAGCTAACTCTTGCTAGTATTGCAGAGAAGGCGGCAATGGTGGACCATTTGTGAATGTCTTTTTCCTTGAAATCTGATGATGAGGCTAGCCTTGTTACCACCAGATCCAGTACCTACTATCAGTACCATGCTTGGCAGTATCTAATTTAGCAAGCCCTGCAGCTTGATACTACTGTTCTCACCTTTATGTTCCTTACTGTGCCTTTAACCAGAGTAAGACTTTCTGAACCTCAACATATCCAATGTCGAAGTCACAGAGAGGAAGGAAACATCATGTGCTGTATGTTTTCTCCTCTGCAAAGCTTTATGCCAGGTGTGGAGAATATGTGGACAGCTACCTGCTGGGGATGTTTTAGTTAGAGGTCCTCCATTCAGCAGGTGGTTAGACTCAGTGGTCCATGAGGCCCTTTCCAGCTCTATGATTCTATGACCTTATGTTGTGGGACTAAAATCCTCATCAATCCTAGTCAATGGAGATGAATTATGAGAGCTGTAGTCTAGTGAAATCTAAAGGATTACATTCATCACCCCTATCTGAGAGATGAAAACTAAGGTCCTATTTAGAGGTTCACCTCTAAACAGGTACATCCAGCAATAAATAGGTATATAAATAAGTATATCGAGGAATATATGCAAAGAGAGTATAGCATGATCATGTCTGCAGGACCACAAGTCCTACAGGGGAAGACCTGAAAGCGTTTGCACAACGATAAGCTGATACACACACACACACACACCAGCCCTGTCCAGACATTTGTGGACTGTCGAACAGCGTGTGCAACCAGAGAGACAGAGCTTATCTGAGTTGTATGCAGTTTCGTTTACTTCTTTGAGTCTACTCATGTCAAGCTGTGACCAAAAAGTTGTGATCCCTCTACACATCCTCAAATGAATGTTTGAAAATGACTTTACTCTGAGGTAAGATGATCATAGTACCTTTCTTGGGCTATGGTCTTAAGAGGGACAATGGTTATCAGTTATCTCCAGTGAACATTAAACCAGCATTGAGCCAGTTTTTCTTAAGGCATCAGGTTGTATGTATGTGGGAAACAACTTGATATTCTGTTATCTGATCTATTGTTAACTCAGGGCTGCTTCTCATATTACTTTGATCACACAATTGTTTCATGAGCACATGCAAATATATACGTAGATATACAGGCAACATGTGGAGATACAGCAGCCCCAACCTGGGCCAGGCTGCAACACCCTGATAAGTGTATACTGTGTGAATCAGACCAAAGTAGTTTTGCTCTCTCAAGCCAGATGAGCAAATGGCAGCTTGCATCAACCCAAGTCAGGTGCTTGTATCGTACCAATGACAGTTAGTACCTCCTGTGTCCACAGTGCAGCGAATCCACTCTTCAGCTTTAATCTGAAGCTCTACAGGGTGCTGAACTGTCAGCTCTCCACATTTGTGGATTTAACATTCACAGATCTGATTATCTGCAAGTTTCTCCAACTTCTCTCCTCCCACCTCAAGCACTTCTTTTCTGGGAGTACCTTCCTTCTCAGCAGCTTTGATCACGTTGCACAATCCTCTAAAAACTCACCTCTGGTCCCCCTTCTCCTCCAATAGCTGCTGCCTTGCCAGCTCAGGATGGATCACAGTCCCATTTCTCAGCCACACAAACCCTCTCCTAGTGTCCCTACACACACCCAAGGAAATAGATGGGCAAGAGAGAAGTATAGGGCCACTATACCAAGCTACCCCCCTTCTTCCTTCTTTCCCTTTCCCAGTTTCGACCCTGCATGCTCACTCTCCCCACCATGTCTCGTCCCCCTTCCCACAGACACATATACACATTTTGATATTTATGGCTTTTCCACTTCTGTGCCCCTAACCTTGGAAATTGTGGAGGGCCAACTGTATTTTTGTGTCAGGGCTTGGCACTTTGGAGAATTCCTTTGAAGTTCAGACTGAAACCTGGCGTGGGTTCCAGAGGTCACCCCCCCCCCATCATCGTATTGTTCTCACAGCCAGGCTAAGGTCATTTTGGCACAGCAGATAGAAAACCTTACAAGGACTTCTCCCCCTCTCTGACGCTTAAATAACAGCAGTAATAACAAAATAATAATAACAAATCAAACAATAAGTTAATTTAGTAAGCACTTCGGTCCATTTCAAGAGCCCCGACATCTGTTGCCCGAAGCAGCCCTCTTCCTCTATCGGATGGGATGGCCACCCCGAGAGCGCCCATTTGCTGCCCAGATCTGCCCACGCGCTGGGGTGCAAGGTGCCACTGCAAGGTGCACAGAAGAGGAAAGAAGTACAGGAAGGCGGAAAAAAGACGGGCGTTTAGGGGGAGAGCGCCCTATAGAGGGCTGATGAATGGCTGGCGCTGTGCGCGTCATGCGCCCGCCTTGCGCCGGGTACCCAGCCAGGGCTGGAGGGCAGCGGGGCAATTGCGCGGCCGCCTGCAGCTCCACGCAGACCAGCAGGTGTCAGAGGGAGGCTGGCGGCCGGCCGGCGCGCTGATTGCTTGCCGGGGAGGAGGGGTTGCCTGTGCAGCTGAATAAACACATACAACGCAATTAAGGGAAGTAAAGATTCTTTGATTAAAAGGAGAATCCGGGCTCATCTGTTTGTGTTTGAGCTGCCTAATCTCCTTCCCCCATTGTGCACAGAATTAAGCGTCTGGGTTTTTCTGTTTCTCAAACAGCGGGTCGTGAGTGGCAGGGTCACAGAACAATCCCAAAACCGCTCTAGCCAACCGGGTGGAATAATGCCTCTTTCAGATGGAAATGCGGCGCGGGGCGGGGCGGCCGAATCTTCTGGGACCCGGCAGCCACGGCTGGGGAAGAATGACCCTCCGATGCAGGTGTTCCCCTGGCCTGGACACCTGCCCACGCCAGCCCAGGCACAGAAGCCTACCTTCTTATCTGAAAAGAGAACAATGTACAGAGGGTGGCAGCCTCTTTTTTTCCCTTTTTTTTTTTTTTTGCGTGCTTGCAATGGTGGTGGTGTCGGGAGGGGGAAGGAGCAGATGGGTGATCTGGCAACCATAACACTCTTTTCCAAGCTAAGACTCCCCCCCAATTAATGCTACTTCTTCTGTCCCCTGTCCCCAAGGCACACTCCCATCAGCCATCTCACTGTGGGGGGATGAAAGCTGGTGTTCTCCCCTTTCTGGAACCTCCCCAGAGCCATGGGGGGGATGTGTTGTGCTTTTAAGTCAACCCTAATATACCATGTGCCTCTCCTGGGTAAGACTTCATCAGAGGAGCTTTGCCATTACCTTCCTCTGGGCTGAGAGAGTGTAATCTGTCCAAGATCACCCAGTGGATCTCCACGAACAGGCAGGGATCTGAAGTCTGTCTCCCAGAGTAACAGTCTGACTGCTACACCGTGCTGGCATTCTCCCAGTGTGATACGATGCTCCAGTGCTCAGTGGTTCTTCGTGGACTGAAGACCTATGCCCACTTACCTGCAAGGAAACTCTGTTGCATATAGAGAGACTTACTTCTGAGCAAGGACAGTTTTGGGGGGAGGGTTTGAATGGGGCAAGCACCCCTCCAAACATGGAGCTTTATTCCCCCTATTTACCCCCTTCCAATTTCTAAACTCTTGTGGTTACTTAAAGGCACTGTCCCCAAATAACAATACATTAATATATGATTATCTGGGGAGGTCAAGGATGGACTAACTGCAGCCCGTGTTCCCCTGAATCTATTTTTGTAGCTCCTCCAATTTTTTTTTTTTTAAGTTGACACTCCACTTTGCTGACAATGTGGGACACAACTTGCTCACCTAGAAAAATACTCTGCTATTTCCCCCTCCAGACCTGACTGTTGGTTTTTTTGTTTCCTGGTGCTGCCACTGCCTCTGAGTAAACAAGCAAAAGATTGTAGAGTCAGATACTAACCACCCAAAACTGGTTCAGTGCCTGTGGTATTTAAGATGTATAAACTGTCACATTTAACTTAAAGTGCATTCTGGTTTGCAGACTCAGCAGTTTAGAGGGTTTTTTTCCCCTAAGAAATAATAAGAATAGCATGTAATATTTATAAAGCACTGAAGGAAGACGGTACCGTGCAATGCTAAGTCATAGTCTCACACTTCATAAGAGAGGACTGGGTAAGTCCAAGGGCCAGTTTTCTGGCCCAGGGCTCTCCAGGGGCTACACAGAATGTCCAAAGTGCCAAAAGATAAAAACAGAAAACCCAGAAGCAGATGGAAATCCCTATCTTCCAACTGCCTCAATTTGGCAATGACAGTTCTGGTTAATTCTCTGTCCTCTCACTTTTTCAGCTGCTTTTAAAATTCTCCAGGTTCTCTCTCTTCATCTCATTTCCCCCCTGTGCCCTCAGCTTACTTCAGTTGCTATAAACTGAGTTCAAAGTACAAAAGTAGTGGGAAGAGGGAAGAGAGAAAGAGCAGAATCTCTCCCTTCCCAACAGGGTCAGGCAAAAGCAAACTGCTGTAGCCTCTCCTAGCTTGTCTGGTCTTCCTCACATATAACTTTTGCCATGTTAATCACATTCTGATGCTGCTTGGCCACATGTGTCCTGGTTTTCATCTGTGAAATACGGGAAGGTATGAAAATCTGCTTCTGATTCTGGAGGCAATAAATGAGTATTTTTTCCATACTGAGGGGCAGTCTTACAACCTATACAGAAGGTGAATGCAGGTTTCCAGGAAAAGTAATTCATCTTTTCCCTCCACTTTGTCCCAAAAGAAAAAGGTGACTTAGAGAGTTGAGAGGTGGGGGCTGGCACCTGCTAAAACAGCCTAGTGGGTAACACATGTGGACCTCGGGCCACATTTTGCCCACCCCAGAATTGGGAAGATGAAAAAGACACCAAAGGAGAAGGCACACCAAAGGAAGGGAAAGACAACAACAATTTTGAGCATGGCTGGTTCTTGCTTGTGGGTCACTTGCAACGTGCTCTTAGAAAAGATGTGGGAATTGTGCAGCCCTCCAGATGTTGCTGCACTGCAGCTCACAGTGACCCTAGTTAGCATAGCCAATGTTGGACTGCTGGATGTTGCAATCCAGCAGTATCCAAAAGGCTGCATGGTTCTCACCTGAGACTTAGTGAATCTCCATCTTTTTCTCACTTAGTGAGTCTCCATCTTTTTCTATCAAGCCCTTCTTCATATTTCCTCCATTCTTTCCTTCAAAGCAAGAGCATGTATGGAGCAGGCCCTTTTCACTGCAAACTGAAAAGAATCAGCACAATATCACACTGTTGCTTTCCAAGCATACCCAGTCAGTTTCACACTGATAATTGTATTGGTGTTCTTCAGCATGGGGCTTCTAAGTAATGATTGTGACTAATGTCCAGCAATGGACCTATCCTCCACTAATTTGACTAGTCCCATTTTTTAAAATATCTCAGCTGGAGACTACTGCCATATTTTGTGGCAGTGAATTCCAAACACTGCGTGAAGAGGTACTTTCATTTGCCCTATCCTAAATTGTATAAACTGATTATCAATGTCATTGGATGAATGTTAGTTCTAGTATTATGGAGCAGGAGATGAAACATGCTGTCCTTCCAGTTTCTCCATCCTATGTATGGCTTTTCATGCTTTCTCTCAGAGCAGAGAAATGTTATTTTTTTGGATTACAATTCCCTAAATCTTCAACTGTCTGTGAGGTTTACTCCAAAAAAGTAATTTTTCCAAGTCATCTTTCCAAAGCCAAGATTTGTATCATGTCTCTTCCCCGTACTCCAGTCACACAGGTACAGGCATATATATCAGTTAATGAGGGAGAAACATTTGTGGGTGTTACTTCTTTAACAGAAAATTCAAGTACCAGAAATGACATGAAAGGAATAAGTATAGGTTCCTGTGCCACAAAAAAGAAAAGCAGTTCAGCATGTTTCAGCAAACTTTTTATCCAAAACTAATAATATACACACATGAAACAAAGCACATAGGTTAGGTAAGCCTTGCTTAGTAAACATTTTGAATCTTCTAGAGGTCACTCAAAAGCTTCTTGGAAAGTGATCCAGGGATTATTTTTCACCCTTCACCAGCAGCAGTTTTTCTCATAATTTCCATTTGGTGGCCAAACTTATACTTCTATGGCAGTTTCTGCATGAGACTGGTGAATCGGTTTGTGCTGTTTCTTATCAGATTTTCTGGGCTCGAAACAAGGCGGACTTTCCCTCATTTTCTTCTTCACAGCTACTGCATATGTTCCATTCTGATTTGGAGGAGTGCGAGTTCATGAATCCACACTGCCTCCGTCGTGGCCACTCCCACTACTCCCTTCACCACGCCCCATCAGCTGTGATTGCCCCCCCCCTTTTTGCATGGTTTAGTATGTCATTGCATATGTGCATATGTGCGAAAGTCCATACTACCCCCTGGCCCTCCCATGAGCCCTCCCCTGACCACCAATTCACATTGGTGCGAATGTGCGTGTCCGCACCACTGTGAGTATGAATCAGATCGATCTGGAAAACTGGAAAACCGATTTCTTCCGGTTTTCAAATAGCGTGCTTTACCACCACATGGGGGCACGTTTAGTTGGGAGTTACGTGCAGAACGAAGGTAAATAAACCAAATCTAGTCCGCTCCAACGTGCAGAAGACCTCCATGGCAAGATGCATTGGCCCATCTTAATAACCACATGCGGAAAGGGCCTATGTTTCTTTAACATTCTGTGGGTAGCTGGTGAGCAGGCTTATCTGCTTTCCTCTTGTCTTTGTTTTTCTGCCCATATGTGTTCAGTGAGGGATTTTAAAGGCAGCTGGTATTTACCTTGTCTGTTGCAAGAAGGCACACGCAGCTACAGCAGGACCAGCTAATGTAGAATCCCATGCTTTGCCAGCTCAAGTTTTAAGTAGACGTGCTGCTGCAATGCAATGCCAAAAGTCTGCGTTTCTCCAGTTCTCCTTTACCATCCTTCCAATGCTAATTCTCCTAAAAAGCTTCCAGCTAAACAGAGGAAAAGTGGTTGGGGGAGCATAAAAAGACTTTGTGAAAAGGAGCTTCACTGTCAGAGGCCTTATTAACTGAACTATGCCTGTAAATTCAGAAAGTTACTTGTACTGCTTCTACCACCAGCAAAGTGGTCACTGTATCTTCTACCTGCTCAGCCAGGGGGTTGATGGAGAGTCAAAACACACAACTAGAAAATCCCCAGATAGAGAAAATGCATGAAGTACAATGCCTAGTACCTATGGGATTATCATGTATAGAAAAATGTTTCGAAATACATGCTAAATTGTTCACCGCCTCGATCTATATGGAGAGGCGGGATCCAAATAAATAAATAAAATAAAAAATCATGGAAAACTGAGTTGACAGCCTTTATCACAGGGTAGGCTGTTTTTAAAATTATGCCCCCTTCTTCTGCCTTTGAAGTAAATGACAGTGAAATCCCTTAACACCAAGCCCAGTACTGGTGCAGAGTTACACCATTAGCAGGGATGTAGTCATGATCTGGAGGACTATAGGATGTGACATAAGTGAGCTTCTCCTGTGACCCTTATGACTCCACTTTGTTTGAGCTGTTATGTCAGCGTATCATGGCTGGTGGAACTGCCACACGATCAGACCTCCTCAACTAGTGGAGCTCAAGTATTGGATTATTGCTGTTGTTGTTGTTGTTGTTGTTGTGTGCCTTCAAGCTGTTTCTGTCATGATGACCCCAAGGTGAACCTGTCATGATTTTGGTGGGGCTGAGAGTGTGTGAGGTCACCCAGTGGGTTGCTCTGGCCAAGTAAGGAATCAACCTCTAATCTCCAGGGTCGTTGTCCATCACTCAAACTGCTATACCAGGCTGGCTCTAGTTCCCTTTCTTTCTAGAATATAAAGCTTCACAGTGGCTTTTTCCTCATATGGAAAGGTCCTCCGTCCCTCTGAACATTTTGAGTGTCATTTTCTGTACTTTTTCCTAAGCTCTGTTGTATAATTTTTGAGATGGGCTGATCAGAACTGCACACAGGGTGCTAACTACAGCTGTAGCATAGATTTGTGTAATGGTGCTGTGATATTGGCAGCCCATATTTTCAGTCGCTTTGGCCCATGCCAGCTGGGAACTATGCCAATTCTGATTAATTACCAAACCAGTTTAATTTTTGTTAGTGGGACAAAACTGGCTAATAACGACTGAGGGAGAATCTATTTCTCTGTTGTAAAGAACTGAAGCCCTGCTCATTTGCTAAGACTAAATGAAGTGCCTTTTTCCTCTTCTTCTCTTCACTGTCAACAAAATGATCTTCAGACCAGAGCAGAAAGATAGAGCTTATCATGTGATAGCATTCAGGACTAGCTTCATCGAGCCCTGTACAGGACCAGCAGTCTGGAGATGTGTTTTGTTAATCTTGGTTAGCTTACTTTCACCCTGGCAATCGGATGTTCAGCAACTCCGTGAGTGGGATTACACTGGATCAGTTTCAGCTAGTGAATACCACAGATGTGGACAAACTGCTAGGACAAACTACTACTCATTCTCTTTTCTTCCTCTGAAAAGAGCCCCCCTCCCACCACATAGGTACTAACCATGGTTTAACCTGGAATGACTTCTATGTTGGTGCCGATTATGGCTAACGCTAACCTTGTGACAGGACCTGGGATAGTTACTTCTTTAAGGCTACCAGAATCTTCCAGTCATCAGTTGAGAAGAAAGGGTTTCTGGAAATTATAGTTAATAAAAACATTCCTCTTACTTTCAATTGTAATTTCATTTTGATTTCTGGTTTCAAATTCTGGTTAATGAGGAAACCCATGTACTAGTCATGGTTAACCTCATTCCATGTATCACTCTGTGGTATCACAACCACATTGTGGTTAATGCTGCCATGAAAAGGAAATGAAATTTTATTTTTTTAAAATTGGATTTTTAAATAATTGAGCCAGCACTGTGTAGTGGTTTGAGTACTGGATTTGGACTCTATTTGTAAATTGTTGGTTTTTCTAGAGTATCTGCAGGAGCTGTTTGTAAACTGTTGGTTTTCCTGGAGTGCTAAGAAGACAGCATGGTATCCTGAGAGCCAGAATGGTGTAGTGATCTGAAGGTTGGACCCGGGCTCT
This sequence comes from Ctenosaura bakeri, assembly GCA_948474755.1. Classification (NCBI taxonomy): domain Eukaryota; kingdom Metazoa; phylum Chordata; class Lepidosauria; order Squamata; family Iguanidae; genus Ctenosaura; species Ctenosaura bakeri. Next base: position 854,227 of record CAOLHI010000122.1, on the reverse strand, counting down.
GGGACACCGGGGTTAAAATCCCTACTCAGCCAAAGAAACCCACTGAATGGGCTTGGGCAAGGCCCCTTCTCCTAGCCTAAGAGGAAGGCAATGACAAAGCTCCTCTTGCCAAGAAAACCCTATGATAGGGTCTTGCCAAGAAAACCCTATGATAAGGTCAACAATCAACTGAGGTTTGCTTCTGGTCAGTAGAAGAGAGCTTATAGGGGAAGCTGTGTAGCGGCTCCCTGAACAAAACAGCACAAGGCAAAATGGTTATTGGGATGCTGTCCAGATACATACACAGCATTTAAAAATGCCACACAAAGCAAGATTAATCATGGCTTGAACAGCACAATTCATAACTTCCAAATGTCATAAAAATGCTTGCAAAATATTTAGCTCAATAAAAAATAACTGAAGAAGCTGCCATCTGGTTTTTACATATTTATTTATTTATTGGTATTGTGTAAATGGAGAAATTTTAAAGGCCACCACTTTTAGCCACTTTTGCGGTGATGCAGTCAGGTCTTTCAGGGGCTGCTTTGTCATGCAAAACTCTTCTGCCCATCTACTTTATTCATTATTATCAGCATGGAAGTCATTGTGAGAAGTCTGCAGTTTTGGCAATTGGCCCTACAATGGGAAGACAGAAATCGATAGTTCTAGGATCAGTTTCCCTAGGCAATTTAATGAGGAATTTGGAGGAAGGAAAAGACCAGGAGGGAGATGGGAAAGTGACAGCACTCTTTGTTGCTTTGTTGTTTGTTGTGTGCTTTCAAGTCATTTCTGACTTATGACAACCCTAAGGCAAACTTATCAAAAGTTTTTCCTAGCAAGATTTAATAAGGAAGCATACAACTCCCTTGTTAAAACATTTTCACTGGTTACCAGTTTGTTTCCAGGCACTATTCAAAGTGCTGGTCATGACCCATAAAGCCCTATATGGCTTAGGTTGAGATTGTTTGAAAGACCTTATCTCCCTATACAACCCTGTCCAAGTTTTAAGATCTACAGGGGAAGGCTTTCTCTCAGTCACTACCATCCCAGGTTCATTTGGTGAGGACACAGGAGAGAGTCTTCTCAGTGGCTCTGGAACTCTCTTCCACAGAAGGCCAGGTTGGCCCCCTCCCTGCTTTCCTTTTGCCATCAGGCGAAAACATTTATGTTCAAGCAGGCTTTCAATGTGTGAGCAGCAGAGCTGTGTATTTTTATTGGGCTCTTTTATCTTTTTTAAGGAAACTTTTGTATGTTCTTATAGTGATTTTAAACTGTTATATAGGTGATTTTAATTGTTTTGGATTTTTATTATAAATGTTTTTAACTGTTCTGGAAGCTGCCTTGGATCCCACTCTGGGGGAAAGGTGGTATATAAATGGAATAAATGAATAAGTTAGATTTGTTCAGAGGAGGTTGCTAGTGTCTTTCTCTGAAGCTGAGAGACTTGCCCAAGATCAGCTGCTGTTTTTCCACAGCAGAGCAGGAATTTGAACCTTAGGGTCCCAGAGTCCTAGTCCAGCCTTCCAACCACTGTACCATGAAGCTCTGGTTCACTAGGGTGTTTTCCAGCTCTGTCTCACTCTCTGGTCTCCCTTTCCACCATCCATTCCTTCACCACCCTAAGGTTGAATCTAAAACATTGCTGGGTAATTGATTGAAGGCTTGAGAGAAGGTATCCAGAGATATCCTAGATAAATCCTGGCAATCATCATATGACATGTGGAACTACGTAAAACTAGTAAGCTTGCAACAATGCAAAGAAAATAGATGTAGTTACCAAATATAGAAAGACATTATTTAGAGAGATTCATAAGGACCATTGTCATACCAAAAAACCCCACAAGCCCATCATTGGCTGATAGTGAAAAAGAATAAACCAGTAATATAATGTAAGACTGAATGTATAAAATCATGCCAGAATCTACTACATTTTTAAAACTGTCTAATATAATTTCTCAGGCAGTGTACAAACACATTAAAATAATAAAATTACTGTTTAAGTCACAAAGCAAAAGATTCTGCAGCTGAAAAGACAGGAAATAGTTTTTTTTAAAAGATAATTGAAAGTAGCATGTTTGTGTCTATTTTGAAGAGTGATTAACAAGAGATCTCTTTAAAATGTGAATTGCATTAACCTCTTTATTCTGATAACCATTCTTCCAACCTCCAGCCCTTTCTTAATCCCATTTCTACTTCCCTACTTCCTGCCACTTTGCAAGAGAGGCTGCTTAATGCTGTTGTACTTTCTGAGTATCTGTAACTCGGCACTACCATAGCATATACACACTATTTCTTTTGTCCTTCTCTACCATGTCCTCTCTGGTCAGAGAACTTTTTGAACAAAAACCTGCTCAACAGAAATGAAAGTGGGATAAATGTTGGTCTTATGAAAACGAATTCCTCTTTCAACCTCCTTCTGTCTCAGTGGGAAAAAAAGTCATTTGTCTGTAGCCTGAAAGACCCTAGAGAAGACTATGGGAACAGCTTGTGTCTGATACGCATAATAGGAATGGCTTATTATAGGCAAGGAAGAGGCAGACCCCTTTTGCTCCCTCCCTTGCTTTTCTATATGATACACCTGTCCTGCAAATAGAGCTTGGAAAGTTCCTGTTTAAAAGTAATTCATTCCCATTATACCTATGAGGGTTTGAAAGTAATTTATGTATAGGGATAGCAAAAAGGTAATTCTTTGCTCATAACATTTTTGTTGCAAAGATGGCAAATTAACCTTTAGGATTGCCAAGAGAAAGGCATAAAACTTGAATCAAGGCCTGGAAGAATGTGTCTAAAATAGCCTTAAAAGGTGACTTTGAAAAACAACTCAAGGACATCACTTGTTGTACAAATGGAGTTACTTCACCCTACTTATTACTTTTGAAATGCGACTTTGTTGCACTAAAAAGAGTCAGACACCAAAGGGAACCCCTCAAGCAAGTTCTGAAGATGGTCACTAGACCTCAGCTGTTTATCTGCACCACCCAGAGAGATAGGATGCATTTGAAGATGGACGTTCCTATCAGGTACTGTTGTTAACAGTCATTGATAAACTTCTTGTCCATGTTGCCGTTTTAAAGGACTCTAGTGATGATGACTTCTGTAAGTTAACTGAGAGCTGTGTGAAGAAGTGCTTCATTTGTTTTGTCAGTACAGAATAAAGACGGAAAGAATATTCTATAGTTTTTGTTTCCTGGCTGAAATATGGTTTTCCCAACATTTGGGACAGCTGGTTGGGAGAAATAACAAAGTGGTGAGACTTTCACACAGTTTTCATCTGTTATTCACACATCCCAAAGTGTGTTTGGGCAATAATTTTCTGCAAACATGCATGTGGGTTTTTTGCATGAAAGTTTTAGGGGTTGGCACAGAAAAACCCCAAAAGACCCAAAGCCACTTTCCATTTGTGCAAGCCATAAATTGACAGATGACTTGAAGGCACATGCACGCGCATGCACACACACACAAGATTGTTGGATTTTGTGCCAAAAAACAGCAACCTTTTCACAAAACAAGGGGATATCCGAAAACAACACAAAAACTTGAACATGCAGACACACACAATCATAGAGCGTGGGGTTTTTTTAAATGTGGAAACAATGCAATAAAAAACCCAGCCATCTTGTACAAAAAGGCTAGAATAATTTTTCAAAGCACTTCAGGATGCAAAAAAACCAGTTGGGTACTATGCAGAAATATTTGTTATTCTGCAATAGGTAGAATAGTGTAGAAATTACCCACTTTTACCTGTGAGGACAAAATAATTAAATATTTACATCACTAATACATAACCAATTGTACTTAGCCCTAAGTATTAGAAGGAATGTTCTCCTCTTTTAATTCTCTCTACACCCTTCACAGTTTTGTGAGCTTTTGTAATGTTTCTCTTTTATTTTCCCTTAACTTCATATATCCAGTCTCATCTCTCTATTCACTTTTCTGTTTGTTCTGTGGACAAGATGTTGTTTATTAACTAAGAACCAACACCAAACTGCTGGTAGAACCCACAGACAGGCCACAAACATCATGGGGAAGAGTCAGCTGAAGATATGGTGCAGTCTTGTCCCTTTCAATAGTATACTTCTCGTAGTGTTCCTCTAGCTGTGCAGGCCGGGTATTCATATGGTGACACACACACACCGAGTACCAGGCAAGTTATCTGCCTCCTAACAGTGCTCCCCATGCTGTCGAAACTGGAGACATATGCTGCTTTTTCACACTGTGGAAACAACAAATGTTCCTTTTTCTGTTTGGTAGCTGCATTCTCATGATAGACATAAGGGGAGAAGAGTTTTTAGGCCTTTGTACAATTAAGTAGTCCACGGGTGCATAGAAACAGGCAGACTGTATAGCCTCAAACCCCTTCAGTATGGATCTTTGGATAGGTGGGTTCTTTAACTAGCACGAGGGGCTGGGGTGCATGGTTTTAATAAAAAACCAATAATTGAACCAAATTTTCTGTTAAAAGTATTGCAAATGTATTCTCAAGTGAGATGTAGGTTCACCAGACTGAAAACCAGAGATGGCTCCTGTACTGGCTCCATCATCTTTAATAATTGTGTAGAACAGGGGATTTCAACAAGTATTATTTGTCACACAAGCAAGTAACAAGCAACAGGTCCAGAGCCCTCTCTAGTTTTTACTTCAGAAATCCTTGTTGTTACTTGCATACCCTCCAGCGTTGCACAGATGAAAACCAGGACAGATGTGGCCATGCAACATCAGAATGTGGTCAAGATGGCAAAAATTAATAATGAAGAAGAAACACAAGTTAAGGGAGACTGCAGCAGTTTGTTTTTGCCTCAGCCTACAAGAAAGGGCAAGATTCCACCACTCTCCACTGAATTAATTGAGTGCAAACTACTTTTGCACTTTGAACTCAGTTTGCAGCAACTGAAATAAGCTGAGGATAAAGGGAGAAAGTTTGAGGAGAAGGAGAGAGAAACTGGAATATTTCAAAATTAGTGGAAGAAGTGGGGTGGCAGAGGACTGACTGGGCAGTGATGTAGACTTGAGTTGATAGACTCAGACTCAAGGTGCTTCAGTGATTCGACTCAGACTCTACTCGGCCATAAATGATGCACTGACTCAACTCGACTCGAAACTTGTATATTTTTAATGACTGACTTGATGCCCTTGGTTCAGTAACATAATACATTCATCCAGAAACCTTGCGACTTTGAACAATGCCTCCATCTCTTTTTGCCTACTAGTCACATGACACTCTCTCAAGCCCAAAGTGTGGGCACGTTTCTCAGAGGAGAACAGCAAACAAGTTAGGCAATGGGCTTGAGGGAGGCTTGAGATCTGCTCAGCAGCCTGTCCCTGCTGCATAATGGAGGAGACTTCTAAAACATTTTCTAAGAGCAGAAGGCAAGACTCACCCCCAGAGTGCAGGGTGCATTTATCAGAGGGGAACAGCAAATGTGTTAGACAACAGGCTTGAAAAGGAAGGATTCTTCCTTTCAAAGCTTTTGAATCTTCAGTAATGGGGATTAAGATAGGATCCTACTCCCCACTTCCGAAACTGCGGATGGCAAAATTGCAAATGTGGAGAGCCGATTCTGCTTAAATTGTTAAAACTGACTTTATTTCACTCTATTCAATAATTCTGGAATTTTGGTTGGTGTATAAAGTTGGCTTCCAGACTTGAGACTTGACTTGAAAGTATCTTCAAGGACTTGAGACTTGAAGTAAAAGATTTATATACATCACTGGGACTGGGACTGTCCCTGACACATAGAGGCAATTAGAGGGTATGTGACTACTTTGCAAAGAGAAAGGCCTTTCTCACCTTTCTCCACCAGCAATCATCTGCAGGCCTTACCTAAGAATGTAGGATAAACATACTTCCTTCCTGGTTTCACAAATCTACAAGGAGAGATGAATCTACTTTTTCTCTCAGCATTTTTTCTGTGCTTGGTGTCCAGCAGAATCACCTAGCAAAATGTGGCAGTGGCGGGGAGTGAAATTAACCTTTTCCTTTCTCACATGGCATAACCCCTGAAGGAGAGACTAACCTGCACCTTCCCCAAGCCTTTCCGTTTCTTCCAAGCTCTGGCAGTTGTCATCAAAGAGCAAGCAGAGTTCTGAAAGTTACCTTTAAGAAGAATTAATCTAGCAACATGCCAAAGTGATCTATAAATTTGCAGTGATAGGATGATATCTTGAGTCTCAGGACTTCAATCTAACTCTGCGCAATTAAACCAGGGTTTGGAATAAATTTGTAGACTATCATTACAGAAGAAAAATGGTTAGCATTGGTCACCATCAGAACCACTGCAAATTGTTGGCAAGTTATATAAATTGAATCTAGAAACGTATGGATTTTCTATTAGTTTTGTTCAATTGTTTTGGCAAGCACCACACACAGGCAAGGAAGGATCACAGATTCCGTCCTCTGAATTTGCCAATGGCAGTACAATAGTTTTTCTCATTTGTACCATTAGTTTTATTCCTTTACAGCTTGGCTGAGGGAGAAAGAACTATGATAGCAATTTCTCTCTCATCTCATCCTACATTAGAATTTTAAAATAGAAGAGGTCCTTTTTTGCCTCTGGTGTCGAGTCCTCTGCAGTAAGGCACAAAACAACAACAACCCCAAAACAAAACCCTTGAGTAGGTAGAGATTCTCTGTAGGAGGAAATGCCATGTACTGCTCATAGGCAGCAGAAGGATGATGTAGGTGAATCCTAGATTCATTTACCTTGAAAAAAAAATCCATTGATTTCAGTCATTCACGTGTGCTTATTCCACATCTAAAGATATAGATAACCTTGCAGTCTTTAAGCCCAGTTATTATCTAGTTTATTAAAAAGTAATTCCCAAGTAAATATGTTTAGTATTGCTGTCTAGATTCCAGCTCCTGTCTCCATAGAATATTGAGGTTGAGAGATCACATCTGCTGAGAGAAACTGAACACAACAGTCCAGATAAAATCCAGACTTGTAACATGCTGATCCAAAATCTCAGCTAGTCAGTTGTGCAACAGAGCTGCTAAACTATTATACTCTGCCTCCTCCTACTCCCTGTAGTAATTCAACATGCTGTTTATAATAAAGATCGGTAGATGCAGGTTCAGTAAGAAAATTGGGAGCCCTGGTGGCGCAGTGATTAAGTGCCAGTACTGCAAGCCACAAGGTTGTGAGTTCGATCCTGCCGGGCTCCAAGGTTGACTCAGCCTTCCACCCTTCCGCAGGTCGGTAAAACGAGTACCCAGCTTGTTGGGGGCATGTATAGAAATACATGCTATTTGTAAGTTGTTCACCGTCTCGATCCATATGCAGAGGTGGGATACAAATAAATAATAACAAAAAAATTACAGACATTCTGACCTAAATCTGCTAGTTTCTGCTAAAGTAAACCTATTGACTCAACTGCTAAAGATTAAGTCAATACTTACATAAATTTCATTGGTTAGATGGGGTTATTGGATCCAAGTCAAGCAATTGGATTTACACTGTTCTAGTGCTATCATTCCCCTTTCAACATCCTATGAGTCCTGGGGCTTGCAGTTTAGGGAAGGGCACTTAGAATTCTCAGCCAGAGAGCTCTTTGGCCTCAGTAAACTACAAAGCCCAGAATTCCACAGGAGGTTGAAAGTGGAATAATAGCACTGGAACAGTATAGGGCAGAAAAGCCCTAGGCCTTTGACCTCATGATTTTCGGAGTAGAATTCAAGTGACACTCCTCACTTTCATCTTTCCTGATGGCGATTCAGCTGCATATCTTTAAATGGTAAGCATAACTGATACCCTCACAGGCTTGTTGTGATATGCCCTCCAAAATTTTACAAATGAAAATTGTGACACATGTATCAAGCAATATCAAAATATGGTCAAGATGGCAAAATGAGGAAGAACACACAAGTTAGGAGAGGCTGCATCAGCTTGCTTTTTCCTGAGACCAGTAGGAGGGCAAGATTCCACCCCTTCCTCTCCTCTCCTCCTTCTGAGCTGACTCCAAATTGCTTTTGCATTTTGAACTCAGTTTGCAGCAACTGAAAAAAGCTGAGGACAAAGAGGGAAAGTGGGAGAAGTGGGGACAAACTGGGGCACTATAAGAGCAGCTGAAAAAGTAGGATGACAATTGGGACTGTCCCTGCCAAACTGGTACTGTTGAAGAATATTCTGTGATGGTGAAAAAAGTAAGGAGGGTGTACAGTGTTGTGTAAAATATACGATTTCATAGCTTAAAACAAAATGTATGCTACAGTACAGATTTCTATTTGCCTACATACTAATTGATACATTAAAAATTATACACTATAGAGATCCACAGCATAGAAACCATCACAGGAACAAACTCTTTTTCTTAAACTATTGAGGAGGTGGAATTTAGTAATACTTGCACATCACTACAACAATGTATGATAAAAACAAAAGCTAGAAACACAACAGTCATTGACATAAACATCTGTGGTCCATGACTCAAGTTATACAATGGCTTTCAGAGCTAATGAGATGTTCACATTTAAGTACCTTTCCCCTATGGATCAGAGCATGTGTGCGTCAAAACCCACATGAGGAAACCTTTACTTTAACATATAACTACAATGAAAATGTAGATTATGTGGAAAGAACCAGAAATATATCTTCATCTAGGTCTTCCCACTAGTATTTGTAATTGTTTCCTCTACAGTATCTGAATGACATCATTATCAACCAGTTGCTTTCCAGCATTTTCTTCCCTGACTGCCTATGCTTTTTAGACCTGATTTGGGTCCCTTTTTTTCTTTTTTCTTTTTTTTAAAGTAAATTTTATTATTAAAACAAACACAACACATAATACTACAACATAATCAATTATCACAAAAAAGAAAGAAGAAGAAAAAACAAACCATCACAAAAAAAGAACATAGTTACAAAAACTTTACATAAATTGATTTCTCGTAATAATACATACATAGCTATATTGTCAACTTCCATCTTTGACCTTAGAGTCAGTTAATCCACACTCTATCTCTTTATAGGTTTCTCCACTTCCCGTTCAAATTTATCATCCCTTAACAAAATTCTAACAATCAATTTTGGCCCTTTCCCTCTCCTCTCATGAATTTCTGAGATGTTGTAATACTATCTCCCACTGTCTAGAAAATTTATTCTTATTTTCTCCTCTTAATATACCTGTTAATTTATCCATTTGAATAGTCTCGATTAATTTCAGTTTCCAATCCTCTATCGATGGCGTAACCTTTTCTTTCCATCTACGTGCTATAACCATCCTCACCGCTACTGTCATATAAAATAATTGTTTCCCCGCTTTCTCGTCAAGATCAATCCCCCACATCGATAACAAATATAGTTCAGCAGTCATTTCAAATTTTATCTTCAATATCGATTCTATCTGTCTGTGGATCTCTTTCCAATACTTTTTTACTATTTTACAGTACCACCATGCGTCCCTTTTTTTCTTTTGTGATTAAACACCAGACAATCCAGTACGGATACTGTTGAATTTCTAAGGTGCCTGCTCATTTATTTCAATATTTCCTGTTTATTAAATTAAATGTTTATTTATTATATGAGATACCTTTTATTACATGAAATGCTGTTTTATTGCATCTTCATGAGAGTTATTTTCCTTATTGTGCCTACAGAGTGTTGTGTGTATGTGTCTTCAAGTCACCTGTAGACTTACAGTGACCCTATGAATTTCATAGGGTTTGTTAGGCAATAATCAGAAGTGTTTTGGCAATTCCTTCTTTTGAAATATAGCCTCTAGTTTTCCTTGGTGGTCTCCTATCAAAGCACTAATTGGCCTTTCTTAAGTGCCCCAGTCCTTTTTGGGGGTGGGGAGGGGTAGCAAAAGTGAACTAGGATGGTGTTTTGTTATAGTCTTAGCTTCTTTCTTATGTTAAGAAGCCAAAACCAAGAAAAATTAGGGAGGATCAAGGAGAATGTAAACTGCAGTTGTGATTGAAATCCCCTGCACCTACTAGATGTGTATAAGCCCAGTTGTGCTGTTGGGTGCTGTTGGTGTTGGATAAGCTCCTCTCACCCCATTCTGTGCCCCACGATGAGCCATTTCTGACTGGCTGTAACTGTCACTCCAGCCTAATTATACCCATCTTTTTTTCTTCGGAGTAATTAATATACAATTAAAAGGAACAGATGGAATTTCCCCAAGACTTCTGTCTATTTGTGAGCCTGCCGCATGTTGTGGAATCCTGACAAGAATTAATGTGTGAAACTAGGTTATGTAAAAAGAAAATAATTACAAAATAGTTGTTTTGCATTAGATTTTTGTAATGAGCAAAGTCCTTTCATTCCTCACTCCTTCCAAAAAAAATAATAACTGACTATAGAAGTAATAAGGATGAACCATTATACATGTACAAATGTTTCTGTTATTAGCACTTTTGAAGACTTACTCTTGGCATAACTATCTCAAGAAAAGTTAATTGGTGTCATTTTGTCTGAGTTCTTAGTTTAAATTTCTAAGTGTTTTTAAAAAATTCTTTCTCATCATTGATTTACTTTTTTGGGTATACACTGTTAGACACTTTGAGATCTCAGCTGCAGGAGAAAGCAGTTTACAAATTTCACTGTAAACAAACAAACCAACAAGCATGCCTACTCTCCACCTTTACTTAAAATTCAGGCTAATTAAAATGGATTTGCCCCTCTTCTAAGTAACAAGTATAAACCATGTTTGTATTTTCTTCAGTGGACAGTACATTCAATGAAACTTACAGAGCTATGATGCCACTTTAATTGCCGTGGTTCCATTCCATGGAATCCTGGGATTTACAGTTTATGGAGGGACATTTAGAACTCTCAGCCACAGAGCTCCTCTAGTGCCTCCCCAATTACAAACTCCTGGAATCCATAGGATACAGCATGGTAGCTAATACTAAACCATAAATATATACTAAATACTAAACCATAAATATATACTAAACCATAATATTAACCATAAATACTAAACCATAAATATATAGAAGTATTATAACTGTGTAGAGTGAGATGAACATCAGTAATGACAGTTACTTCCATACATTGGCTTGATTTAGAAGATGGGAGCAAGTTTACTTCTTATTGAATGATCTGGTAAAATTTTGCTTGCATCCTCATATGTCAGAAGTTATAAGAGCTGAAGACAAGTTTTTTTTCTTCTTTTAATACCCTCCTCAATCTTTCCCCCACCAAACCCTACTAAGGCCATTTCTGCACTACACTGTTATAGTGCTATTATTCCACTTTCAAAATCCTATGGAACCTTGGGGTTTTTAGTTTGGGGAAGAGCATTTAGAATTCTCAGCCAGAGAGCTCTTTGGCCTCAGTAAACTACAAGCCCCAGAATTCCATAGGTTGTTGACAGTGGAATAATAGCACTATAGCAGCTAGTGTAGAAATGGCCTAAGAATCAGGCCAGTTATCGCCAAAAATAGGCAATTGATTCTGTGTCTAAAATCCAGGCAGGACCCAAATATTAAAAGTATGTTTGCAGTAGCTGGAATGAATGTTCACGAGAAAAGAATTCCACCATGAAAAAGCACAACTCTTTTGTATAAAAGGAGACTGAGAGTGACAGCCCTGCTTACTTGGAAATTAGTTCCACTAAAAAGCAGAGGTAATGCTGTCTTTCTCTTTAAAATGGTTAAGTAGGAAACTTGTGATCTGTTGATGAAATTGGATATGTGATGTTTAATTTTTAAAAGGAAAAAAAAAAGTTAAAAGTTAACTGGCTTTGAAGTAATAAGATTATAATTAATAATAGTAATAGGTTAAATGGAAGCTGAAAATATAGAATTAAGAATGAAATTATAATATTAAAAATGAATATAATGAAAATAAGAATTAAAGATAGGTAACAAAAATGTATAAGCTGTATGATATGGAATAAGCTGAATAAGGTTATGATTTCAAGTGTAAAAGAGAAAAAAAATAATGTAAGTTTATGTTGTTTAAAGGGAAAAAAAAATTTTTTTCACTATTATGTATAACACATGGTGTTTAATTTTTTGCTTTTGTTTTTCAGTTATATAATCAATAAAAAAATTATTATAAAAAAAAATGGTTAAGTAGGAAGACTGTAGTAACATGCACACACTCACGCCCCTGTTCCCAGGCTATCCCTTCTCACACAGAGATGTCTCCTAAGCTTCCCATACTAGACTGACAATGGTTAACCATTTTTGTGCCATAATTACTCATCCCTGTGCTGTAGCAACTCAATGTGTTTCCAAGACACTTTGGAGGTAAAAGTCTCTTGCATGTGTGCCAATATGGATCCCACACTGACAGAACCAATTTTTGTAGCTCTGGCAGCTGCTTGGTTGCCCTTTCATTTTTAGCTTGAGTGATTGAGGATGGGGATTGGATTCTTGGAAGTCATGGAAGTCTACCATTTGTGCACTTGACCTTTGTGCAATCCTGGCTAGTTGAGGCAGTCAGAGGGAGACTGACAAAAGAGACAGAGAAAAATGTTTCCCCAAGAGATTGCTCTGCTGTTCAGTCTGAATCCTGCTGTACTTTCTCCTCTGTTCAGAAAGTCAGTTCTAAGCCAAACCATATCAGACAATTATCAGCTGTTTTTGTCTTATGTTCACATTGGAGCAAAGTCCTCAAGTATGTGAGGGTGACCCATGCAATTGTGACCCATTTCCAGCATGGTGCTGATTGGCTGTCTGCCATCCAAGTAGATTTGAGGAGCGAAAGGCTCTTGGCTTCTCAGGGGGATGATCTACACAGGGAGCCAAACTAGGGAAATGTTGGCTTTGTGTTGAGCCCAATTCAAGATGCTGGTCTTGGTGTACAAAGCCTGAAACAGCTTGAGGACAGGATGTCTGGAAAACCACATGAACCTGCCCAAAATCTAAGATCACCATCAGAGGTGCTGTTACATGTCCCACCAGCCCATGAGGCTAGGTGGTGGGCACTCATGACAGGGCTTTCTCTGTAACAGCAGAGTTAAAGTGGAGTCCTAGTACTATAATTGTGCGATGCTAAAGTGGACCATATCTGCATGAAAATAGTGGGGCAGATTTTATGAGGATCTTGGGTATGTTTACCTATTTAAAAAGAAACATATCCAGCAATCCTTAAATTAGCAGGCCCAAGATTCAAGATTAGCTGACAATATGAGGAAAATAATATGTATGAAGCATAAGACTTTTAGAAAATGATGGCTCATAGAGACTGTATATGAGGATTCAGACTAACAGAAGCAGAAGAGGGGTAATGAACTTTCACTAATAAGGATTTATCAGAATGTGATGACTTGATACATAATGATTAGCCGTGGTAAAAACTGGGAGTGGGGATATTTGTCCATGACAAAAGCTGTTTTCAAAAATTGGAGGGACACATGAAGATAAGGATGCTAAAGAATACATGTGGTGAATATGCCTTCCAACTTTCCCAATCTGATAAGAACAGTCATGATTAATTCTCTGTCATCCCACTTTTTCAGCTGCTTTTAAAGTGCCTTAGTTTCTTTCTCTTTCTCCCACTTTCACCCTCTGTCCTCACCTTACTTCAATTGCTGCAAAGGGCAAAAGCAGTTTACTTTCAGCTCAGCAGGAGGAAGAGGAGAGAAGGGAGCAGAGTCTTGCCCTTCCCTGTAGGTTCATGGGAAAGCAAACAGCTACAGCCTTTCCTAGCTCATGTGTCCTTCCTCAATAATTTTTGAAGAACATCTTAAACACACTCTTGTGTTGCTTGGCCATCTGGTTTTCATCTTTGAATTGGTGCACATCTCAATCCCCATTTCTTCACTGAAAGGTCTGGAAAAGCTCCAAATAGATATGATTATTCACAAAGAGGGCTCTTTACAAGCAGTGAGGAACTGTGCTTGTCTTGGGTTTCTGATTTTGTGGAGAAGCTCTCAATACATGCAATCTAGAGCTCGGAAAAGTTACCTGTTTGCATTACAGCTCCTGGTGTCTCCCTTGCCACTGGGCCTGATGTTGATTGACATCTTTATAAAGAACTTGGATGATGGAATAGAGGGCATGTATAATCAAATTTGCAGATGACACCAAATTAGGAGGGACGACTAATAACCCAGAGGACAAAAACAGGATTCAAAATGCCCTGGGCCAAATCTAACAAAATAATTTTCAACAGACATGACTCTGAGGTACAAAATTTAGAAAAAATGAAATGCACAAACACAGGACAGGCAGCACTTCACTTGACAACAGCAGGTGTGAAAAAAAAAGATCTATGGGTCTCAGTAGGCTACAAGCTAAACAGAAACCAACAGTGTGATGTGATCACCACAAAGCCAGAGGAAAAGGAGTAAAATGTCCATATGAAGGGAAATAATATTACCACTCTATTCTGTTTTGATCAAACCTCAGCTAGAATATTGTGTCCAGTTCTGGGCATCACCTTTGGAGTGTGCACAGAGGAAAATAACCAAAATGGTAAAAGATCTGGAAACCAAGCCTTTTAATGAACAGCTTAGGGTATGCTTAGGTGAGCGATGAGACTATAGAGAAGTGATATAATAGTCATCTTTAAATATCTGGATGGATGTCAGAAGATGGAGTAAGCTCATTTTCTGCTGATCCAGAGAATAGGATACAAATCAATGGATTCAAAATGGGGAAAAAATAGATTTCATCTGAATATTAGGACGAACTTCTTGATGGTAATTACTGCTCAAGAGTGGAATAGATGGTTTGGGAGGTGGTGGAGTCTTGTTCTTTGGAAGTCTTCAAACAGAGGTTGGACAGCTGTCTGTCAGGAGTATGTATTCCTACATGGCCCTTGATGTCCCTTCCAACTCTTATGATTCTGTGATTCTGTGAAGTAAACTTTTGAAGTATATAACCTGAACGCTGCCTTTTTGTCTTTTGTCTCAAAAAAGAAAGTTAGTTGCAATGGGATGTGCTGAGGAATCAACATATTTCTGTGCCTAACCTGTAGTGAAGGAGTCTCCATTTTACCAGATCCAGACTGGCATTCTGTTGGTTAGTCCCAACTAGAGGAGACCTTTCAACATATTGGTAAAATCCATTGATTCCATGGGATTTACTTTAGTCAAGACTAACAAAAGAATTTAGAACTCTCAATCTCCATCCTTTCCACCACAGCATGGGACACTCTACCCAACAGTAGTCTAAAAAGTAAGATTTCCAAGTTCTGAAGCCATTATATCTGCACTTCTCTGAAATTAATCCCACTCCCCATCCTTCCACATGTTTACAGAAAGCCTGAGAGAAAGCATTGTATTGATTGTGGAAAAGAAGAACACAAGTTCTTTAGCTGTGGCTGAGGTGCAGGCAGTGTTATCTCTGTACCCTTTGTCCCAAAGAAGCTGAAACTTTCTGCAGGTTTGGCAGAAGATCTCAACTGGGCAGCTGGAGCATCATAAAGAGCTGGCTTACTCCTTGCCCTGTCCAAGTTGGCTGCTCCTTTGCTTGTCAGTGTAGCTGTGATGTAAGAGTCCATCACCCTTTGTGCTTTTGTTCCACATACCCCCTCCCTCTTATGCCATCACTGCCCAGCTGTCTGAGCCCTGCCAGCCCCAGCAAGCTGTTCCATTCAAGGCAATATTGGGTGCCAATCGATGAAAGAGAACCAAACAGCCAAGACCTCACTCCCCTTTTAGCTGCTGGTTCATTCATTTCTGTAATGTAAGCTTTCAAAACTTAGAGCTGCTCTTTCAAAGGTGAATTTCGTATCAGTGGATAATTTGGTACAGTCAAGAAAGAGCATCTCAAACAGAAGACTTCCTTTGTAGCATTTTATTCTTAGCAGTAAAGTAGCATTTGATCTAGTTCTAGTAGCATCATTTTGCTTTCTCACACAATGCATGAAAGGTAGCCTTGCTATATAATGCAGTCTAAAGGAACATTTAGACTTTCAGGTTAGGACATAACTCCCATCAACCCAAATACTATAGACAAGGGTGAAGCAGGATGCTAGCATTACAGTCTGAAAATAAAGCTTGTATATGCTATTTTTAAAAACTACAACTTCCAGTAGCCATGGCAATGTTTGCTGGGAAATTCTGCAAACTGTAGTCTAAAAAGTAACTTTTCAAAGGTCTGCCAAAAACATATAGTGGGCCACAAGTTGCCCAGCTCTGCTGTAGGAAACTGTTGTGATAAATCATCTCTTCCTTATTTTCCTCATTAAAAATAAATATATTACTAAAACAGTGTCATGTAAAGTCATGTAAAAAGTGGAAACCTAATCAGCTTCCCAGATAATAATCAAAGCCAGAAGTACGGCTAACATGTTTTTCAGGCTATCATGAAACACAATTAGTTTAAATGTGCTCCAATCACAAAGAGTTTAGAAACAGATTCTGAGTAAGTTAACATCAAAGCAACCCTGCAGAGAAATGATTCCATTTCAATCTTAAATTACAAAGAGTCACCGAAGAAATAATTACAATCATTATAAAAGAAATAGAAATTAAAATAAATCCTACTTAATTGAGAAAATAACCCCTTTTCTCTTTAATGGCCAAGTTGATGACTTTTTCAAACTAGTGTTGAAGGCATAATCTAGTCTGGGGGATAACATCAGGTGTCCATCAATAAATAACCTTTTTCCTTCAAGCAAAAGGTTTCATTCCTATGCCAAATTGTTTTTAAGCTACATTACAGGTTGAGAAAGCGTTTATTTCCAATAGCTCGTTTAGAACAGCAATTTAGCCCAGATAACTTAATTTGGACTTACTTCTGAACAGAGCCTGGGAAGTTGCTTTCAAGAGGAATAAATATAATGAAATGTTGAAATCATTTCTAATGGTGCAGTGATGCTCTGGAACTTGGGCCATTTCCACATCTTTGAGGCCCCTCCCTAAACTTCAAACCCCAGGATTCCATAGGATGTTGGAAGTGGAATAATAGCACTATAACAGTCTAGTGTGGAAATGGCCTAGGACCCAGAGCATCATCCTATGGGTGCTAAGTTATGATGGCTTCTTTAGCATGTCCCTATATTCATTCTCCTTCAAAGTAGCTTTCCAAAATCTCTTTGTGGGTAAATAGGCTTAGGATTCAGTTTCATGAATCCGTGGCTTAAACACTAGGAATCTCTTGTCTCCATTTTTAAACTGTTAGCCCAGTTGCCCACTGATTACAGCAGAGCAGTGGGGTTACCTTGTGCAGCTAATATTTCTCATGGCTGTTTTCCAAGATTAGGCTGAAGAGAAAGATGATGTAGTCTCTTTATCTATCTGCCTATCTGTCTAGGCATTAGATATACTAGATACTTGACATGCACACATTTTTGAACACCTGGTCTCGTAGTCCTGGAGAGAAGTGGAGGATGAGGGGAAGAAAGCTCAGCGCGGTTCGCTGAGGGGAGCTCACTGGACAAACCGACAGCAAGGGTGGATGAAACTCAGGAGTGATCCAAGAAGGGAGGCAGACTCAGTTATTAGGAACTGAGGGGAAAGCATCACTGGACAGAGCAACAGCAAGGCTAGATGGAAGTCCAAGGCGATCTGAGGAGGACTAGAAAATGAGGACCTTTTATAGGGTGGATTTTACCTATAGGCCATGCCATGCTCGGTGAGAACAAAGGAAATTTGTAGCTGGACAAAGGCGGTGGAAATGGTCAGGTTTTGCATGATGGGCTTAGCGCTGGATGACAGTAGTATGGCCAGTATGCAAATGGCCCAGCATAAGGGAATGGCTCGGCTCTTGGCCGTGCATCTTTGGGTACAGTCACGCTGAGCAAGGCTGGTTTGCAAGAAGGTGTTTCCTGAAGCATCGGAGAGGCTTAAGTTGCCTGCCTAAATGAGGTTTGGAAATTACAACCATTAACGGCCGTACCTAATACGTGCTTGTCCGGTGGACCTCTGCAAACACGTGGAATGGGGTGGCAGAGAAAGGTCAAGTAAAGGCCAAATTAGCTTGATATCAAAAGGATATCTAGTGCTCTCACCAGACATATCATAACCGTAGTAACAAGAGGACTTTTGAAACAGAATTTGACCAGAAATTTGTGCCACAGATCTGCGACAGGGGGAGGTGTTAACTAGATTTAACATCTAGTTTGAGCCCTAACTTTCTATGTAATAAGACCCAGACTTTGGAATGAAGAGATGGGGTAAACCAGCTATAACTCTGTTTACTAAACATGTGCTTGCCCGTTGAGCTACGTTGCAGGAATTTGTGTTTGTGTTGACTTTTGTGCTAAAAAGAGCATGTGTGGGAGAAGGGAAATGAAATCCAACCTCTCATTGTGCTCTGCTTCTTGAAAGCATTTTCTTCCTGCCTCACTCCAATACTAAGAGTGAGCCCAAAGAAAAAAAATGGATTAAACCAATGGAGGATGGCAAGATAAATGTGTGAAATGATAGAATTCTTTCTCAACTCCCCTGCGAGTTCCTTTTAACATGAAAATGGGCAATCAAACACATGTCTGTCTTTGCTTGAAACCTCTGAGCAAATGGGAAATGGCACATGACAGGCACACCTCTGTCCAGTGAGAGGTCATATGTAAATACTGGCTGGATTTTTTTTAAAAATGACCATAAGACAAAATCCAAAATGCATAATGTGTTGATATGTTTATGAGGTGAACTAAGAGTATGTCCATGCTACATGACTTCGATCTCTTTGATCCCATTTTAACCAGCATGATGCTATCCTATGGAATTGTGGGGTTTGTAGTCTAGTGAGGCATTTAGAATTCCTGGTTTTGAGGGTCTAATGATGTAGTTCCAGGGGATGCACTAGAGAATTCTAATTACCCACCATGCTACAAAACCCAGGATTTCATATGATAGTACCATAGTAATTAAAGTGGGATCAAACTGCTATAAATGTGCAGGGTAGATAAATACCAAAAGGTACAAACTACATCACACTAGTTTTCAAAGCTTGTAGAGTTCATCACCAGGTAAATACGGTTTTTAAAAACCATGCAGGGGAAGGAAAGTGACAATATTGGAGTCCCAGTGTTTATATTTTTGCTTATCTATTAGCTAGAGAAGAAACAGCTCATGGAAATGGGTACCAAATGATATCTCAGCCCACTCCAAATAGCAATATCAAAAATGTAAGTTAAAATTACCTACTTGATATTCTACACAGATTCCTTCTCATTTGAATTGGTGGTCAGCTGCTGCATGTTAGCATGTCACTACAGCATTCACTTGGGCCACAGAACTCCTGCTGTGCTAACACATCATTCTAAGAGAGGCACTTGAAATGAGATCAGAACAATATAAAATGCTGCATTGAGGACTGCATTGTCAGTGTCTGGTGTGCCACTGCAATGGGTGCTAGAAGTTGGGGAATATAGGCTCTTTCCGCAGGAGGAAGTTAAAACGGGCTAAGGCGTCCTGGCACAGAGGTTGTCTGCACCTTGGATCGGACTAGGTTCAGACTATTTACCTTAGTCCGATCCAAAATGCCCCCAAGGGGTCCTCCAGCGCGCTAAGTGAAGACCAGAAAAATCAGGTCTTTCAATCTTCTGGAGCGCACCATTTCATTCCTGCTCACTTGTGCAGATGTACAGGCTCGCACCAATGTGGAGGGCGGGCTGTGGGCGTGGTCAGCATCAGCAGTTGGTCTGGACCCACGAAGAACAGGAAGCCGCCATTTTCAGCCTCAGCAGTGCGGATCTACAGACCTCGCACTGCTCCGATTCACCCTGCAACAAACAGAGGAGCCCTGCAGAAGGGCTTAAGGGAAAGTCTGCATTGCTTTGAAGAGAGAAGAACCGGTAAGTAACGGCACAGAGCAATTCACTCGCCTCATGTGGAAAGGGCCATAGATTTGTTGTTATGTGTCTTCAAGTCAACTCCAACTTATGACAACCCCCTCTTAGAGTTTCCTTGGCAACCCTGGAGCCCTGGTGGCGCAGTGGTTAAATGCCAGGACTGCAAACGACAAGGTTGTGAGTTCGATTCTGCCGGGCCCCAAGGTTGACTCAGCCTTCCATCCTTTCGCAGGTCAGTAAAATGAGTACCCAGCTTGTTGGGGGCATGTATAGAAATGTTTCGAAATACATGCTATTTGTAAGTTGTTCACCGCCTCGATCCATATGGAGAGGCGGGATACAAATAAATAAATAAATAAAAATTATTCAAAGGAGATATGCCATTACCTTCCTCTGAGGCTGAAAGCATGAACTTGTCCAAGGCCACCCAGTGGTTTTCAATGCCCAAGCAGGGATTCAAATCCTGGACTTCCAGAATCACAAGAAGACAAAACCTTTGAGTGAGTGGATAGAGAGCATGGACTTGAATTCCTTTTCCCTATGGAAAGAACTTATCCTGTTCACTTTCCTTGCTACGAGAGATGGTTGGTGGGATTTCAAGTTTTTTTAAAGGTCTATGAAAATAAAACCATATGTGCAGAGTACAACATTTTGTAATATTTCATGGGGTTATGCTTTCTAAGTGCATATAGTCCACTGGCACAGTTTGAAGCAAGCACTCCAGGCTGAAGGTTTGTGTTGGGGGTAATCCCTTCCTCACCAGTAGCTAAATACAGGTGAGATTCAAATTCTGCCACTTTTCATAGCTGCAAGGCAGTACAGGGGGCCATCAACATGAATCAAACAAAGCAACAAAGAGAGAAGACCAAAAGAATCTTGGTGCAAATCAGCATTCAGCCGGGTCTGGCCATTTCAAGTGTGCCATCTGACTACTATGCGAGTGCCCAATAGACAGCCCATGCAGGCAGAGTCAGATGCCATGGGCAGGCCTTAGGGGAAACATTCTTATGTTCCCCACTAAATATCATGTAGATTGGTGATGGATCTTGGCTTTGTTGGAGGTGCCTGAGTGACGCACCAAGTGCCTCACACTAGATACAGCATGTGCAAATGAGAGGCGGTGGGGGCAAGGAGGGGCTTTATAAATATTCATGGGCGAGAGTTCCCTGATCAAAAGGCATAATTCTGTTTTCTTTTATAATATATCTGGTTAATACAGACTTAATGAACGAATGAATAATAAATTAGTCCAATTTTATTTTCTTTCTTTTCAGAAGTGCAGGCTCAAAGGGGGACTTTGTACAAGTTTGATTGATAGGCGAGGCTTGCTGGGAAATCTGTTACCCAATTGTTTATTAAATATGAAACAAATGATGGTGCAGTCATTTTAATCTTGTTGTGGCAGTGCACGCTGGTGGCAGCAATAAAGTGCAGGAGGGTGGAATCCTTACCTGGTGAACTATTCTGCCTGCTGTGTGTGCGTGTGCATGTGTGTGCGCGCGCACGCACGTGTGCACAACTGTTTTTTGATTGTTGTTCTTTTTTTTAGCTTATCCAAAAGGGAACTGAAAGGGTTGGGGGAGGGATAATTCAAGACCTTCCTTGGACGCGAGGAAATAAGTGGTGCTAGTAAAAACAAAGACCAGAAAACAGCTGGAGGCGTAGCCCTGTTAGGTAAGCCCACCCTCTTCCCTCTTTGGGAGCTTCTTTAAAAATCTCTGAAACTCAGAACACAGCAAGGATTTCCTCATTAAATGACTGAACAGCAAGGGTCATGGCCCCAAGTTGTAGGGAGATTTAAATACAGAAACAGCATGAGGAGCTGTTTCACTGCTGCAGTTAGCATTCCTGTCTGCCTTTGGTTCGCTCACTGTTTATAGCACATCCACAAAAGGTTACTATTAAATCACCACCCTCTGAATCACTATCATCCTGTCTCATTCTTCCATCCCACCCACCAGCACCCCACTACTTCAGACCCTCTGTTTCCTAATGTGGCAAGGACAGTTGCAACTAATCCTCTGTCATCCCACTTTTCCAGCTGCTTTGAAAATGTCCCTGTTTCTGTCTGTTCCTCTCACTTGCCTTTGCTTGTCCTCCACTTATTTCAACTGCTTCAAACTGAGTTAAAAGTACAAATGTAATCCTATTACTAAAGTAGTTTGCAGTCAATTAACTAAGCAGAGGAGGAAAGGAGGAGGTGGAATCCTACCCTTCCCTGGAGGCTGAGGCAAAAAGAAGCTGCTATAGCCCACTCTTTTTCCTCACTAACAACTTTTGCTATCTTGACCACATTATGATGTTGTCTGGCTGCATGCATCCCAGTTTTCATCTGTGAAATACTGAAGTCTGATGTAGTGATTTGAGTATGAGATTAGGGCTGCAGAAGACCAAGGTTCAAATTGCATCTCAGCCATGAAACCTTGAGCAAGTCACACACTCTCAGCCTCAGAGGAAGGCAATGGCAACGGTAACCTTGCTCTGGAAAAAAAAAAAACCTTGCCAAGAAACCCCTGTGATAGACTCACCTTTGGGTCCCCATAAGTTGGAAATGACCTGAAGGCACACATCAATAACGACATGCCACTTTCTGCTTCTATCTTCCTCCAGATCTGAAAAAACCTCTTTGGTGGTAGGGGGAGGGGGGGAACAAAAATGTAGTACAGTCTCAACAAGCGTAATGCAAGTGCTGCTATTCTATCTTTACCTGCAGTGTAAACTCAACCTGTGTAACAATGTATCAGAGACATGAACCGTTTCTGCTTGGCACATTTTTATATAATCTTCTTAATTGATTAAAATTTCAATTTCATTTGTTTTGTTTTTTTAAAGAAATAACACTCAAATATTTTTCAGAATCTATTTTAAAAAATCAAAATATTTGCAGAATAGATATCAATGAGTGTTATAGAACAAAAAAGGGGAAAAAAAGAGAAGAAAAGAGAAAACCTTAATTGCTTTTGAACAACCTCTTTGCAGAACGTGACTACCATCACTTTAGCATCATTATCTTTTCCCCAATATATGCTTTCTGATCCAAATGAAACATTAAACACTATGGCCCTTTCTGCAACTTACCTTTTCTCGGAGCTAGGGCGTGCGAGAGGCTCTCGTGTCCTCGTGTCCCCACTGCTTCGGCTCTGCAGCTGCTGCCTGCTAGCCAGCAGGCAGCATGAGGGTTCGCCTCTTCCTTCTGCAGTGCAGCCTGGGATTGTCCCAGGCTGCGCTGGGGGAGGAAGCACGAGCGCCACAGCTCCAGAGGCTCTACATTCATGGTAAGTGCACATGAGGCCCTGGAGCAATGCACGATTGCGCACCATTTTTGGCTACAAGTCGAAAATGAAATAGTGTGCGATCGGTGTCATGTGGATGACATCAATATCATGTGGATGGCTCCTCGCAATTGCGCGATACTCCAGAGGCCCTTTTGCATAGCAAATGCCATGTGAAAAGGGCCTAAGTTTATTGACATTTCATAAATTATAATCAGGATCAGACCATTGTGCTTAAGATCAGATGATGCAATATTCCTGGCAGAAAATAGCAAAAACTTAGAATGCGAAATCAAGGAAGAAAGTGCAGAAGCTGGATTACACTTGAACATCAAGAAAACAAAAACAAGGAGCACAGATGATTTAAATAAATTTAAAACAGACAATGAAGATGTCAAAATAGTCAAAGTTTCCCTATACCTCAAAGTTTCCCTGTGGCTCAGTCATTACTTTAGATGGAGACTATACTAAAGAAATAAATAAAAAATACTGAGGCCCTTTTTGCACAGCATTTTCCATGTGAAAGGGTGCCTGGAGCGTTGCGTGATTGTGAGGAGCGATCTGCACGACGCACTCACAGTTGCGTGATGCTCCAGAGGCCGGCAGGCGCCAATTGCGCACCGTTTCATTTTCGGCTAGAAGCCAAAAATGGTGTTCGATCGCGCATTGGTCCTGGGCCCCACGCGCACTTACCTGGTGTGCAGAGCCTCCGGAGCTGCGCTAGTCGCGCTTCTTGCCCCAGCACAAGGAAGGAAGAGGCGGGGCTCTCGCGCGAGCAGGCAGCTCATGTGGAGCCGAAGGACCTCGGACATGAGAGCCTCTTGCCAGAGGCTGCTTGCGTGATCCCTGCACCCCAGCACCGGAAGAAGGTAAGGTGCGGAAAGGGCCTAAGACTTGGAAAGGCAGCTATGAAGGAACTAGATAAGATCCTCGATTGTGAAGACATGTTTTTAAATACTAAATCATCCAGGTTATAGTATTTCTGATTGCTATGTATGGTTGTGAAAGATGGACAGTGAAGAAAGCTGACAGGAAGACATTAACTATAGTCATCTCTCCATTTGCAGGTTTCACTTTTGCAGATTTGATTATTCACAGATTATTTGCTGTCACCTCTGCTGCCTCTCTATGCCATTTTTAATAGGGATTGCAAGCCTCATGAGACTGAGAAACTACGAACAAGGGTTGTAAGTCTCTATTAAAAATGGTATAGGGCAGCAGTGGAGGTGGCAGTAAGCCCCACCAGCCAGCCACCTGTGCCTTATGAAGGAACTGTGATGCCTCAAAGGAATCCATGGTGGGTTCAATATGATGTTACTTTTTTGTGTGTTAAATTTGGTTTGGAAAGGTCTAGAGTTATTCATCGTTTTTCCACTTTCACAGGGGTCCTGTGCCCCTAACCCTAGCAAATATGGAGAGATGACTGTAATTTGAAATGTGGTGCTAGAAGAGGGTTCTGCAGGTACCATGACCTGCCAAAAAAGGCAAATGAATAGGTCTCAGAGCAAATCAGGCCTGAAACCACACTAGAAACCAAAATTGCAAACTGAGGCTTATTGTACTTTGGACATATCATGGGATGGTATTACTCATTGAAAAAGACAATAATGCCTAGTAAAGAGCATTGCAGTAGAAATGGAGATAGACTGCATTACAGGTAAATAAATCCAATCAACAAAGCCATGGCTGTTCTGATTTTGCAAGACCTAAGCAAGGCTACAGATTACCAGAACTCTGCTCATTCAAACGGTTGCTGTAAGTCAAAGCCAACTTGAAGACAATTAACAAGAAGATGGACCTTGGAAGGTTTAGAAGGGGTGTGTAGCTACAAAGGGCTAGTCTAGGTCACAGGCCAGCATGTGTTCTTCCCAGTAAAATATTGGGAGGGGCCTGCCAGAGAGATGCATCATGCATTGGCAGGCCTGATGCTCTTAACAACTAGGATAGGGAGAAGAATCAGCAAGTAGTGGTGATGTCTGATGAGGGGACCACAGCCCTATGCCACACCAGATCAGAACAGAGCTTGGGAAAGTGCCTTTATTGTCTGGAGAATTCTAGGAGCTGTAGTCTAAAAAAGGAACTTAGTCAAACTTTTTGCCAAAAAGATGCAAGTGGGATTCTTAGATCCCACAGTCTGCCCCTCTTCACTGGTCTTCAGGATCAGAGAAAGAAATCTCAAAATGAGAACAGGCCTTTGCAAAGTATGTGTGTTTGTGTATGTGTGTGCGCATGCACATGTGTGAGTCTTGAGGAAAAGGTGGAATATAAATAAAGGTGGTGGTGGTGGTGGTGGTGGTGGTGATGGCAAAAACAAGAACAATATAATTTTCCATTTTTTTTAGCCTTGATGGGATGTTTTATTTTTATCATCCCCTGTGCAGATGTGGTTGATGCTTAAGGTATTGAATGTAATGACATCATTGGGGTCCCCTTGTGACATCAGTCTTGAAGAACCACCAGAGTCTGGCTACTGTCAGATTATAAGGATTCATCCCTACATCTGAGATTTGGCCCTGAAATCTCAGAGCTGTGGATAGTCCTGACCTGGCATGCCTAGCTATAAGTTGAACCAATAAATGGTCTCTGTGGCCATGGGCAGGGACTGTCTTAACCAATGATAACATAAGCCTTGCTGGGAGCCTTTTTAGCTAAGGAGGAGGATAGAAATGCTTTAAATCACAACATAAAAATTAATAAGACTGGGGGTAAATTTCACCCCAGATTCCCTGAGTATGGCTAGTGCCATTATATCTTGTCCTTGTGGGTGCTGTGTGCCCAAGCCCCTATAAGGTGCCAAGGCAGTGGCAATTCTGCTTATTGCTGCTAGCATAAGAGCAATTATTAGGTAGCACTAGGAGCTTCCTATTTGGAAGATCCTTTGTGGCTGGGTTTATATTGTTGTTATTTCAGAAAGAGTAAGTGACAAAGTCAGTGCAAGATGAACAAGAGCTGGTTTCACTGTTACTTAGCCACTCTGTAGTCATGGGAAAACTGTTTCCTTTTTAATTCTTCTTCTTTCAGTTATTTCAGTGAGTGTTGGGAGCATCAGCCAATACAGAATTAGAAAGATGCAGAGAGAAAATAGACCCCACAAACACCACTCACGCCAACTCAATCTAGAGCACTTACAAAGTCAATCAGAGCATCTACACATCCAGAATACTTAAACATACAAGGTGCTTCACTTGCCAACCTTATTGTCTTTTTCTGTAGCTTCACATTATTACAGCAGGCTGTGGTCCCAACATGGATGTTCTGTGCCTACATCTACTTTTTAAAAAACTGAATGTGAGTTACCTGTATTTGAGGAAAATGTTTACTTATGCCACCATAAGTGCCACATTTAAAGCTTCCTTCACACAGTAGCCAGCCACTCCCTTGACGTATCCAATTTTTGCATATCAGCACTATTGTTACAGGGATGTGCATCACACTGATAGCCAGATGCTTCACATATTAGGGGCTGAGCAGATGCCAGACACCACCCCTGAGCCATACAGATGGGAAGAACCCCAGAATATCATTCAACATGGGCTTCATATCCTTTAACCCAGCACAGCTTTCACCTCCAAGAGTACAGCCCAGAAAGACTTGGCCAAGGCAAATGGATGCTGTTAGTCTTTATTCACTGAGTCTCTCTCTAAAATGCACTTGCGGGCCCATTTCTGTTCCAAGACAGCAGATGTCCATCCAAAGGCAACATTATCTGCAACCAGTGACTGTGGCAGTTTAATAAGATGACTCAGGGTTTAGTCTGAGCTTTCCAACTGTACAAGGAGCTTGAGGACAAATACCAAGGAATTGTTTCTCCCAATCCTGCTGGCAACCTGTGTTGTTTTACATGATAATGCAGTGTGTCATAGAAAGTGTGGATGGCAGCCTTGCCAAGAGTCTAGCTGAAGAGACATTGGCACTGTACCTAAAATGAGATGGACCAAATAAAAATTGACATAATTTATCTAATAGTGAAAGTCATAAAATTTGGGATGGAAAGGAAAACTCTCTAGAACAGTGGTTCCTAAACTTTAGTCTTCCAGGCAATTTGGACTTCAGCTCCCAGAAGCCCCAGACAGCTTGCCTAGCTGTCAGGACTGCTGAGAACTGAAGTCCAAAACACCACAAGGACCCAAATTTGGGAACTACTATTCTAGACAGTGGTGTGATTCAGACAATTTGCACTGGTTCACCCACACTGATTGATAAAATCAGTTGTGTTCATGGCTGCTTTTCAACATGTACAGCACCCTCTGTGTGTCTGTGTACGTGTGTGTGTGAGAGAGAGACAGTGAAATGGAGTGGCAAGGGAAGGAAGAGGAGGCAAGAACAGAATGCTGAAGGCGAAACACTGAAAGCAGTGCAGATGGGCAGGTGGGATGTTTGAAGAGGGGATGCATGCAGAGAGACATGAAAGGTGTAGAGCAGTGGTTCTCAACCTGGGGGTCGGGACCCCTTTGGGGGTTGAACGACCATTTCACAGGGGTCGCCGCTCCTCAATCCTGCCCCCCTTTTAAAAGAAGGTGGCCTCACAGCCAATGGGAGCAGTGCTTCTGAGACCCCTGCGCTGGGGTTCAAACTGCAAACCCCAGGATTCCATAGGATGGTGAAAGTGGAATAATAGCGCTATAACAGTCTAGTGCAGAAATAGCCAGGATGACTTTCTCCTCTCGCTTTTGTTGTGCGTGGACCCTTGGCACTTGCCACACACACGTGTTGTGTTCTTCGCCCTTACTGTCTTGCATTCCTCACTTTTTGTATGTTCAGCGTCCGCACTCCCTTTAAGGGAGGGAGGAAGGGAGGGAGTGAAACAGAACGCATCTGCTTATGCCGCCGCCATCTTTCCTCTCTCCCTGTCCTTTCCTCCCTGCGCCTCATGTAAAATGTGGGCTGTTTTGGCATTGCCTTTGGGAGTGACTGGCTTTTTGAACTGTGGAAACCCAACATTCAGAACTAGAACTACTGCCTTAATTCTGGCATTGATGGACGCTCTCTGTGCTTAAAAAAGGGGGGAGGGTTACCAGTTTTTAGGCATTAGAAGTCTATCCAGAGCAGTGATTTAGGGCAGTGTTTCCAATCTATTTGATGTTGGAAATAACTAACTAACTAACTAAATAAATAAATAATGAAAATGATTTTATGGTTGGGGGTCACCACAACATGAGGAACTATATTAAGGGGTCACGGCATTAGGAAAGTTGAGAACCACTGGTGTAGAGTATCAGAAGGCATGAATGAGGGTAGTCAGGCATATGGGAGTGAGGACAGTAGCGGGGAAAGCAAAGCAAGAGGCATGAAACCGTTCATCTCCAGGAGAACCTTGTAAGTGAAGAAGTGTGTTGCAATTGAAAAGGCGGTGGGGTGGGATGAGTATGCAGCCAGATAGCATGACGGTTAATTGAAGGAGGGAGCAGGACTGAAGCTGATAACACTGGGCAAGGCATGAGATTACTTCTTGGGATGGGGAGGAGGAGGAGAACACCCATCTCTTCCTGCCCCAGTCAAGAGTTTTACTTGTATGCATGGGTGCTCATTCTTATCAGGAGTTTGTGTGCACACACAGGCATGCATGTATGTCATCATCATCATTAGTACCACCACCACCACATTTGTAAGAGAAATAACAAATCATACCACAGTTGAAAATTGCTAGTTAACATGTACATATCTGGGGGGGGGGGAAACCAGGCAGAACAGGCTGTTAGTTATTTTGAATGGCACCACTGTCTCTAGATGACAGTGAACTCTATGGCTGTAGTGCCAAAGGAGCGCTGAATGCAGTTGACAAACCTGCAGAACACAGTGACTTCCAAGCAGTTGGACTACGGCCGTTTCTGCACGAGTCTGTTATAGCATGATGATTCCACTTTCAACCTCCTATGGAATCCTGGGGTTTGCGGTTTCGGGAGGGGCCAGCCGGGGATTTGCCATGGCCTTCCATGGGTCAGGGTCAGAATTCCACACTCAGCTGTGGAAACCTACTCGGTGACCTTGGGCAAGTCACACACTCTCTGTTTCTGAGGAAGGCCATGGAAAATCCCCTTTGAACAAATCTTGCCAAGAAAATCCCATGTTAGATTTGCCTCAGGGCCACCATAAGTCAGAAATGACTTGAAGACACACAGCAACAAAATATAAGGCTATGGAGAGTGAAAGGTAACTGTAATCACTTTAATTATTATTATCTTTTTCTTACCTATCTGTTTTAAAAAACTACCTTGCTCTTGATTAAGGCCCATATTGCCAACTGCACAAAAATCACTTTCCTGCAGCACAATTTATATTACATAATTGTCCACAAACCTTGTAGCTAGCTTTTGTTCACCTTAAAAGTAGCACAGTTTGTTTTTCTTAAAAATAGATCATGGTAGAAGTGCCCCAATATGAGCCATGGTATAATTTCAGAAGCGTCAGAAAGGTAATTTCAAAATAAAACACAGAGCCTTTCTGCCCTACACTGTTGTAGTGCTATTATTCCACTTTGAAAATTCTGTGGAATTTTGGACTTCGTAGTTTACTGAGGCCAAAGAACACTCTGGCTGAAAATTCTAAATGCGCTTCCATAAATTGCAAAGCCTAGAATTCCACAGGATGTTGACAGTGGAATAATAGCACTATAACAGTGTAGTGCATAAAGGCCCACTAACTTTTCTTTCATGATTCATAAGACTATATTCGTGACATGGGATGATAACGTTGGGCGTTACAAGTTGGTCCTGAGTGCTGCAAGTGTATGTGGATGGAGAATGTAAACCAAACAGATGTGCAAGTACACAGAAGAACAGGAATCACTAGGCCATGGGAGAGGGAATGAGATAAATGTACTTTGTGGCTGTCATTTGCTCTTATGGAATCTGTCTGGGCCTTTGGTCTACCCTTGTGAATTTGTGGCAGCTATGGAACCCTACTGGAAGAGAAAATCACACCAACACGTTCATGCTTCTAGTTATTCCAGCCTTTGCTTTGTGTGTGTGTGTGTGTGTAAGTAGGAAAGGATTTCCTAGAGTATTCTTGTGGGCAAGGCTGAGATGTTATATTTCTTCATCACCTCTCAAAGCTTCCAGGTCAGGAGGGCCAGCCTCTTCAGAGTGCACCTCCCTTTTAGTGCTAGTGCACAGTTTACTGGACCAACAAGCTGGTTCCAGTTCCATGCCTCATTAAAACCTTTTGGTTCGTTTAACACCCCACCTGCTGGCATGCCAAGGTGATGAGACACATACTGATGAAGTAGAAGAGTGGCCTTTCTTGGCCTATAATGATGAGCCATTCTCTACCTCACTGAGCATAAGGAATTTATATCCCATATTTACGACAATGTAACGCAAGATGTCTCTAGCAACTAAGTTGCAGGATGCAATCTGGTCCAAATTTCACTGTGCCCTTGATTAAAACTAAAGAAGCTGTTGTTAATAGCAGAATATCCAAGCTTTCCAGATATCTTGGCTTCTGCTAATGCTATACTTCATGCCATTTGATTTATAAACTATCCCCTGAAGATCTACTGCAATGGATACAAGCCCAACGTAACCAGCAAGACCTTTATCTTCCATTTCATTTTCACTTAGCACCGCATGGCATATCTGAGAATTTCACCCAATATAATTAATTCTAGATCAGGACAAAGGACTTGAGGTGGGCATTCCGTTTTTCAAAATTCTAGTCCTACAGTGTAAAGTATAGTAAAAACAAAATCAGACAACTTGGCTGCAGCCACATTCTCAAGTTACCATTAGCTACAAAATCTGAGCTTGCTGAAACTTTCTAATCTGTGGAAAAGCCCTAAAAAAATAAACTGCTTTGATCTCATGGACCATACGCTATCTTATGCTGGATGATGGGAGGAAGATGGTCATCCCCTCCATGTCCACAATTAACTCTGATTTAGGGATATGTGGGAAATGTGTATCAAATCCTCTTGCTTTTACTGTTACAGGTTTGCTATAAAATGTTGAAAGTATCACATGTACAAAGCAGTGTTTGTGAGAAATATGGACATCAGATTATCAAGTGCAAGAACTGTCTCTGAGATGATGTCTTACGTTGGGCTACCTAGGAACTATTGGCATTGAGCTCTACCAGGTCACCAGCAGTTATGTGAATTGGCTATATGTAGCCATCTTTCATGTGACCATATCACTTTTTTTAGCCTATTTGTTTTTGCGACACTCCAATGTCTAGTATTATGGCCATCAATACATTTTCATTATTCTGAGGCACCAAAATTGAGAATACTGTGGTAGTGCTAAGTACTCACACCAACACAGCAAAACATTTCAATTCTGCTGATTTCCCACCCCAACCATCAAGTCTCTTCTGGTGTATTGGATAGGATGCTGAATTTCAACTAAGAAGATCTGTGTCCAAACCCCACCCCAGGCATGGAGATTGGTGCACCACTCACTGTCTCTTGGCTGAATATATTTGACAGGATTTTTCTAAGGTTAAGATGAGAAATGAAAACCCTCCATACACTGTCCAGAAGTCCTTGAAGGAAGGCAAGGGCACAAATCTAATGAATTAGAGTAACTCATGACTTTCTTAAAGCAGACCTTGGGAAACCTACTTTTGAAGTCTTTGTTGTTGTCAGGTGCCTTCAACTAAATTCCAGTTTATTCCTTATCTTAGGGACTTTTTTGGCCAGATCTATGCTGAGGTTTATCAAGGCTTTCCTCTAAGGATCAGAGATGGTGACTTCCTCAAGGTCACATAATGAGTTTTCATGGCTGAGCTGGGATTTGCACCCTTGTATCCTGGAGTCCTGATTCAACACTTAAGCCACTATAGCATGCTGCCTGCTTTTGGAGAATACACCCCTAGGATCCCCCAGTAGGAATGGCCATTTGCTTTTTCAAGTTAAACTTCCTAAGTTCTGCAAGTACTGAGGAGTACCTATTGTGATGGCAGCTAAACATACGGCCAAATTCCACCATGAAAACTTTTAACTGCAAATTCCTGCCAAGAAGAGATTGGCCCAGGCTAAAATATGCATGTAGCACAGCTCTGACATTCTAGGATCTGATTTTCATGCAGACACCCCTGGAGAGACCTGTTCAGCAATTAAGGCCAAGTGAGCACAGGCATGAAATTATATGTCCACCTCATGAAGTCAAAAACCTCTTACTATGTGCTTAGTCTTGAACTTCTGGCCATTATTATAGAATCAGCTGGAAAATCCTTCCTGCCCAATATTAGAATTCCTGGCAAATTCATGTAGCTTTGCTGTTCCCTTAAAGCTAGTCCCAGCAAGTCTACTCTGTTTCCCCCCAAGAGTGCTTCTTTTTTTCTGTCTTTTTCTGGCAGACAGATATATATGCATAATAAGC
Organism: Ctenosaura bakeri; assembly: GCA_948474755.1. NCBI lineage: Eukaryota > Metazoa > Chordata > Lepidosauria > Squamata > Iguanidae > Ctenosaura > Ctenosaura bakeri. Next base: position 822,022 of record CAOLHI010000122.1, on the reverse strand, counting down.
AGCTGCCCTTGCCCAAAATGTCTTCTGCTTCCCTGATTTCTCTAATCACTTAAATTATCCAAATCCAGATGCTCTCACACAAGGCATAATTGCTTCAGTGTCTACCAGGCTATAAACTAATCCTTTCCTGGAGCTTACACCAGCAGAGTGCTTTGAAGACAGGGCTGTCTCAACTTGTAGCAATGTCAGCATAGTTAGAAGGCAGGAAAAAAACATAGTAGCGTACTCAGAGATGAAAACTGGGGCATGTGTAGCCAGGTAACATCAGAGTGTGGTCAAGATGGCAAAAGTTGTTAATGAGGAAGAACAGATAAATTGGTAGAGGCTGCTGCAGTTTGCTTCGACCTGAACCTACTGGGAAGGGCAATATTCCGCCCCCTCCTCTCCTCTCCCCCTGTGCTGAATTAGTTGACTTCAGGCTACTTTTGCACTTTCAACCCATGTTTCAGCAACTGAAGTAAGCTGAAGACTAGAGTGAAAGTGGAGGAAGAGAGAGAATCTGAGAGATGTTAAAAGCAAGAGAAAAAGTGGAACAACAAAGGATTAATTTTGGATTGTCTGTGCCAAATAGTGCCAGGTGTAGGACAGAAGTAGTAAGTGCAAATAAATAACGAAGTAATTGTTATGGGCATTACAGACACAGAAGAAGCAGGTGACTTTCCATAACAACATTGCTAATTCCATCTTAAAGTTCTGGAGAAGGTTAAAACCTAAATTAAACCATGAGTTATCTATCACCTTACAGCACATATATGGCCTTGTAGAAGAACCTGTGAACATCCCCCCCCCTCTTAATGGCAAGTCCTTTTCTCCATCCATTCAATCAGTATTATAGCATGGTGGGAACTGCTGTTCACCAGTTTCTGGAGGATTTCAGGTTTCCTAACCCTTCTATATGGCAAAGGAAATGTGAACAGCAATATCTACGCCATGGCAGTGACTTGGCGGAGGAATATGCCTGAGAGAAACTAGAGGAATTTTAAAAGCAATGCTTTAGTAATGCTTTTCATACAAACAATAATTTAAAGGATGAAGGGATGAGACTTTTTTTTCAGGATTTGAGATTAGCAAGTCATTGTGAAAATGGACAAATGGTTGAAAAGTTAGATCTAAATCTATAGGAAATCAAATCTATTGATATACATGGTGGTTTTCAAGGGAATCTCTGTTGTTAATACTGTGATCATCTCTGCGTCCTTGTAGACTACACTACAAGGTGAGGGCACAGCAGCTGTTAAAAATGTACAGTAAGGAAAACAAGCAGGATATCACAATCTGTGGAGTTTGAACAGCTTTACAAGATGATTGGGCAAAATCATGAAGGGCGACGCATCCGTGATTGCTAATACCAGAGACAGTTACTAAGGAGCATGAGTGTGAAGATGCTCTTGTTGTTCATGTCTTGCTTGTGGGTTTTCTCTCAGAGCATCTGTTCAGCCATTTTGTGAACAAAATGCTGGGTTTAATTGGCCTTTGGTTGATCCAGCAGGGCTCTTCTCATGAGTTATCTGGACTTCAGTTGGTCATTCACAGTCAATTCTAGACTGTTCCCCTTGTTCTTTTTTTTCCCCTCCTGCCCTTCCCATCAGGGCATCTGGATAGGCTTGAAAGTTAGTATGGCATTGTGATTATTTGGGTACTGAGAGATCCTGCGTCTACTGCTCCAATGAGCCATAAGCTTACCAGGTGTCTTTGGATCAGACATAGGCCATTTCCGCACTACAGTGTTAAAGTGCTGCTATTCCACTATCAACCTCCTGTTGAATTCTGGGGTTTGTAGTTTAGGGAAGGGCACTTCAAATTCTCAGCCAAAGAGCTCTTTGGTCTCAGTAAACTACAAACCCCAGAATTCCACAGGGCATTGAAAGTGGAATAGCAGCAGTTTAACACTGTAGTGCGGAAATGGCCATACTCTCCCAACTTGACTTACCTCATAGGGTTTTTATGAGGATAGACTGTGGAAGAACCATGTGTACCAATCTGAGCTCATTGGAGGAAAATTGGGATATAAATGTGACTCATACATAAAATAGTTCCCTTGAGATAGAGAGAGAAAGATGGAAGTGAACTCATGTGGCAAGTACAACAAGTGACAAGTATGGATGAGTACAGTTACAGCTATTTATTCTTACTTTGGTGTATAAAGGATTAAACAATGAGCTATGCTGGAAGCATCATAGGGGAATGTAACCTTACTGAGTCCTTAGAGGTGCAAGCCAAATCTTTTGCAAAAATAGTGAGTTCTGGAGAGAGATTCAATGGCTGAGAGACACATCTATCTCTTCCAGCATTCTGTAGTCAGATAATCTTGCTAAAAACAAAGTGATTTACTTTCAGACAAGGGACACAAATCATGTGGCTATCCAGGTGGAATTTGACTGTGACTCCCAGAAACCCTATGCAGTGTAGCCAATGGTAAAGAATGTGGAGGTTTGCAGTCCAACAACATCTGGAGGCTTACAGAATTCCAGCCCCTGATATAGACCCATGCTTTCATATGGAGGTATATGGATAAACCTTTGCCTCTGGACTGAATTCAGCCTGCATTTGGATTCTTTTGTAATTGAATGTTTCACTGCTGAAAATTATACCCCAGACAAAGAGAAGCAGGTATGAGGATAAACGTTCTAGTTTAGACTTCTCCCTGACATCCTTCAGTGGAACAAGATTCCATCATTTGGGCTATCACAGCAGACTGAAATCATATCACCCATACCAGAGCTTGCTTCCAACATTACATTTTTGATCTGCAAGTTCCCAAATCTCCAGCCAGCATAATGCAAACATAGGTTTACCAGCTCACCTGCTGTTTGTGAGAATTGGCTCTAAATAGTTGAGGGAGAACCATGGAGTTTATTTATGCAGGTGAGGATTAGTAATTTTGGATGATTCAAGGAGATTAAATTAACATCATTGGTTCAGCTAAGAATTATTATAACATCTGCTTATTTATTTCTGTGGTATTTGATTCCCTGGAAATTAAAACGTATAAACTCAAGCAGACTGCTTACTAGAACATTTGAAAACAAAGAGTGGTCTGCAGTGCCAGGGGGCGGGGAAGGGAAGCAGTGATCCTAAAAATGGATAGGGAGGGGAAAATGTCATGTTAATTTTAATCTAATATATTAAAGTCAAAGTTTGTCTGTTTGTCCGTGTCAGGTGAGAAGACCTCATATGATTTGGCTGCCTGAGAAGATTCTATAGAAACCTTGGAGACTACAGTTTAGAGAGGGGCCTTTAGAATTCTCAGCCAAAGAGCTCTTGGGCCTAGCCGGTTGCTATGAAGATGAGGCCAAGCAGCAAGGAGGAGGGAAGTGTATTCCCCCAGGAACCCAACCTCTGTGTGTTAACAACTGTGAATACAGATTAGATTGGGTAATATGAGGAAAAGTTACACATACTGGACAAGAAAGATTGGGGAATTAGAGATACAGGATCTCAAATCTGCGTATTTCAACAGCAGCTAATTCCTAAGGTAAGGTAAGGTAATTCCTAAGGTATTTCTAACAAGTATTGCCTATGAGAAAATAAAATACCAGGCAATGCTGGGTATATACACTAGTTACATATAGAACCATATGCTCCTGGAATAGTTCTTCTGCTGCTTATACCAAAAAATTAGGAACACATTACAATGAATAGAGATTATTTTCAATGACACCTAAAATTTTATCTTAGTTAAATACACTGGTTAATTCCTGTTATCAAAACTTGGATGAAAAATCCTGGACAACTAGACACTTTTAAAGTTAATATATTGTATAAGGTTAAGGTGTTCTTTAGATATGGGAATAATGACAGGGGACCTGCATTTCTATGAATTTCTTCTATGGCACTACTATTATGTTTAAAAGGCTTGCCACTGCCCAAATGTACCAATCTCTTATAACCACCCTGTCGTCACTCCTCATCTTGCCAATGATGATGTGCTACTCGTGGAGTGAATCCAAAGAAAATAGCCACTAAACCACTGTTTTAACAGCTAAAATTTAAATTTCGAAAATTTAAATGTCAATTCTGAATGGCATCTAAGTGACAATTTAAAATCTTCTGACTTTGGAAATAAATATAACGGTTGATGATATGCTTGTAGATTATTTCTGTTAGGAATATAACTACTTATAATATCTTCAAGTGAAAGGTCCATGGAGCTTCCTTTACTGCCTTTCCATTGCCATGTAAGCACATCTCATATATCAGCAGTTTCTTCTAAAACAACCCAAGCAGCATTTCATCTTCTGCAGAAATATCTGTTACTCTTCCTTTGATATGTGAGCAAGTTTGATGTGGCAGGTGAGGGTGGGGAAAGCATCGTGGAAAGTAGACAACATCACAACAACCAAAACTGGAAGTCTGTAAGGAACAGAATGTACAATTTGAGTGTTGATCAGAAAAACAGAAAGTGGTGTTCCATGTTTGAGCCAATGGTTTTCTGTCTTTTCTGTCTGTCTGCATTTGGGACTAGCACAACCCATCCATGTAGCTATTGTCTTCATTGCTGCTCAAGCTGTATTTTCATATATAACAAATATAACACAAATTGCCCTCATTCTTTCCACAAAAGGAAGCTCACCTGAGAAGTTGCCTTGAAACAAAGTATTTCCTCCAGAGGATTCACTTTATAGAATCTACTTTCCCAAATCTACCAGTTACAAAAATGAGAAGCATAAATATATACGGTACTTTTTGGAGCTGGTTTTGAGGGAGGGGGAGGAAGAGGAGGAGCGTCATAGATATGGGTACACACACAAAGCTTGAATGAATGTGCTCTCTCTCCCCCCTTCTCTGTGTAAATACATATATGCACTGTCATTATCTGTCAAAATAAGAAGAGTAGGATTTATTTTAAAAGTGAAAACAGGATTGCTACTCAGGACCAGAACATTTAGTCGAGTAAGAGCCTTGTTGTTGTTACGTGCCCTCAAGTTGACTTTGACTTACAGCAACCCTCTGGTAGAGCCTGCTTGGCAAGACTTTTTCAGAGGAAGTTTACTTTTGCCTTCCTCTGAGGCTGAGAGAGAATGATTTGTCCATGCTTATCCAGTGGGTTTCCACAGCTGAGCAAGGATTCAGACCCTGGTCTCCCAGACTCATATTCCAATACTCAAATCACTATATCATGCTGGCACAGTAAGGGCTTAGCCCCAAAATATTATGTCTCCAGAGTTCATATCCACCCACAATGGCCTGTTTTGGGTTACCATTGTTAAGCAAACTTGGAATGAGTGGCATCATGTGCTTTTTCCTCTAGATAGAAAGTTTATTAACTGTTATCCATTGTCCAACTGAAAATGCACTCCCCCAGTTTTCAAGAATCCAGTCAGGAAGAATAACATATAGGTGAGAATTCTGTGTTGTTTTCATCTTATATTTGCACATCCCAAAGCATTTTGGGAAATTATTCAGTGCAGAAATACCAATGCGATGTTTTTGGCACAAAATAATGGAGTGTGCAAAAAAAAAAAAAAAACCCCACATTTCTCCCCCCACACACACACACACTACTTCCTGGCATCCTGTTGTACAGTTATAGTGTTGTAAGCTAGGCTTATGACTTCATAAGTGTTTAGTATCCACATTTATGATTGTGACACCATTGCCCTGGCCTCAAATCCCCTCAAAATCTATCTTAAAACCCAGGCAGTTCTGCTGAAGAACAGAGTTCTGCAATGCTGGTGAGAAAGTGCTCAAAGATGACAAATCCAGCCCCTTTGTGCCAGTGAGCAGAGATGCAGCAAGCAGAAGAAGGGACCCTTGTGGGGTCTCATCACAACCCCTTGTCACCCTGCAGCTTGATGGGAGGGGGCCAGATGCATCATCTTTCAACATTTCACTTGCCAGTGCCATGCAGTTCCATCCTGTGGTAAAGCTTCCTGGGTGTTAAGGTTTCAGGAAGTCAGATCAGGAGACAGAGCATAGCCATGACACTATAGCTACATGTCTGAAGTAGGATCTCAGTCATTTACATTTGGATTTTGTTCAAATAGTGCATTTCAGGGAAAAAGTGGATTTTCAGGTAAAAAACATGGTTTTCTCCACAAAACATAATTTTTTACAAAAGCCGCTGTGCATTTCTGCACAGAATACTTTGACAAGACACTTCAGGATATGTGAATACTAGGTGAAAACTGTATGGATGTATTTTTCCAGAGCAGGGAAATAACTATGGAAATTATTCATCCTCATATGTGAGGATAAAGAGTTGAAGATTTACATCTCTCCTTCTTCCATGTCTCTTCATTTTGTGTACTTTTATGAAATAGTCTTAGTTTGAACTACTCTTGTCTGTTATATCTGGCTCCCACAGTTGACATGTGGCTTGAAATCCTGGTTAATAAACTGACATTGAACCAGAGTTCCCCATTTCAGATCAACATGCTGAAGCTTGTTCGTGAAAGGAGAAGACAAGTCGGAGCATGAGGGGAGAGTTTACTCTCAACTTGCTAACCCATGGTTTAATTTATAGGTCAGAAAGCCAGAAAAAATACATCTGAACCAGGCCATAGGCTTATTGAATATGCCAACCCAAGGTACTTCATTCAAATCTAGTTCACTGATTTTCTTGCAGTCCTTTGCTTTATTACTTCATTGCTTTCCTTAACACTTCCTAGGGCATTGTTATTAATAGACTAAGGACAGTGGACAATACCTGCCTGCTCATCACCTCATACTTGTAGTATTTTTCTCACTTGGTCTCCACGAAGGAAGTTGCTGACATGTTCAAATGGGGAAATATAGGTCAGATTTAGCCGCTAGGCAGAATCAGAGGAGAGCCTGCAGCCATCCAAACATCATTAGATAAGGAGAATTATGGTGCCCAGGGGCGAAGCATGTCAATGATATCCCCAGCTGTTTCGTGATTCAGTTCTGTTAGCTTTGCTACCCCAAGCAAGTCTGGATGTCACTCCTCTTCAGAATGCATAACTTTAATCCTTTTATAATCAATATACAATCAACAGGGTACCCTGGATATGAGGGGTGGATTCCTTAAAAAGCAGCAAGCTGTGTAAGCCACACAGCTGAACTTCACTGGTGCTATAGGATTATCTAAAAACAGCCATTTACTGCTAAATTAATGAGGCTGTAATTAACACAGGTAGCTGCTGTTTAACAAATCAGACCATTGGTCTATTTAGCATAATATTGTCTATACCAGTCATGGTCCATGGGCTAATGCCAGTCCATGGTGAATTTCCAAGAAAAAAAGATCCACTTATAGCCATTGGGCACACACAAATAACATGCTGCTTCCTGGCACACTAGGAGAAAAAAAAATCGGTTCCCCACATCAGAGAGCTTAAGAAACACTGCCCTATGCTAATTGTGAGCAGCTGTCTAGGACCTAGAGATATCAGGAGTTTCTCCATGGAAAACATGTGGTCTGGAAGTGAGTTACAATTCCTGTATAAGTTCAGGCAAAAGGAGAGAATGCCAGTAAGATGCTGTGAGTGCAACTGTCATTTGCTTGTGGATATTCCTCTGTACCTAATCAGAAATTAACAGTCCTTACCTTCCAAAATCTCTGGATAACATGCAACCTCCATCAAAGTGTTTCGATCCATAAGGTGCAATGTCTATGATTCCTAACATGTACACTGGAACCAGGAGACCCAAAAGAAGATAAGTCAAGACCCTATGCTGTAGAAAGAGAAATACAGTGTATATGTATACATATATATGTATGTCTGTGTGTGTATGTATATATATGCTCCAAATGTGCAGCCGCAGTTCCTTCTTGGGTCATTTCCGCACTAGCCTGTTATAGCGCTGTATTATTCCACTTTCAACATCCTATGGAATCCTGGGGTTTGCAGTTTAGGGAGGGGCGGCAGGCCCTTCCTTAAACTGCAAACCCCAGGATTCCATAGGATGTTGAAAGTGGAATAATACAGCGCTATAACAGGCTAGTGTGGAAATGGCCTTGGTCATCTTCTTGGACACAAGAAACACTGCGGAAAACTGGGGGTGGGTACTTTTCTACACATATCCTTTGAGCACATGAGAAGAAGGACGAGGGTTACAGAGGCCCACTCCTCATTGCAAAAGCAGAGTATGTCTGCAACCAAAAATGTTCCCTAACAGAAGCTACACAACTAGTGATGAATTATTATGCAATTTTTACTCCTGCACAAATTATGTTCTGAACCACATATTGTGTGCTTCCTAAAATCTAGCTCTGTAGAAAGAATGGATGGTTAATTTAATATAGTTATTTTAAAATATCACTAGTAGTGGAAAATAATGGAATGATGGATTTGTGGAGCATTTATCTTTCTCTTATCTATTCAGCATATTCTAAGCTTGCAGTCTTAAGTATATCTTGAAATAACACACTAATGTACTAACAATGTTCTAAAGAGCTCAGCTGGATCTGACATCTGAGCAAACACCTTTAGGATTACACTGCATGTGTATTTGCAAAAGTCATGTAGAAAGTGTTGTCTACATTTCTCTTGTCATATCACAACTATTCAGATTATGGACAATAAGAGAGCTGTGTTTCCAATAATAATTTCCACTAATGCTATATTTTAGAGTAGGAAGAGCAGTTGTATCTATGGACTCAGCAGAGAAACCTGGAAATGACATTGATGTAATGGCAGCAACATTCCCATTTAGGGTCAGATTTACTCACAGCTGATCAAGAGACCGAAAAAAGAAAAAAGAAAAAGGATGCGTGAATGTGATCCACTGTCATGTATGACAAAGCTTCCCCATGGAAAATTTTGCTAACATGAATGTTTTGGTTTGTAATGTGACACATGGCATTTGATTGTTTCAGTCCCAAAAGAGAAAAAACCCACAATGCAATTCACAATTATAGGAGTTGTGCATTCAGGCTTTTTATGAATAAAGATGTTCTTTATACAGAGAGAGAGAAAAACATTGCACTCAGCCCATTTGCCCTAACTTGTCAAAACACCAACATTAACTGGAAAGCAGAGTGAAAAAGAGAGAATCTCTTCACATGTTTAACCTAGCCTGCCTTAATGTGTAGGCATAATTTGGACAGAGAATGTGGAGCAGGATGAAACATCCCATTCTGATTTGGCAGCAAGCTTCTATTGATCCATGCGGAGAGGCAGGTAAGAAATAGTAGTAGTAATAATAATGATGATTATGATGATATCAATTTTACACATGTGCAACATGGCTAGAGCAACACAACATAGTCAGTGTTTGCAATGTGATACAGACCTCCTCGCTGCCACAAGTAGTAGTAGTTGATGGGGCAAGAGTAACAAGGCCCCAGGACCAATAATTGGGCCAAGATGCCAAGGCCTAGTAGGATTGATGCTGTTTGCCACTGCATCTTTTCTATTTTTTTTTTAATGTGGAATCAGAGGGTATGTGGTGGGGCATTCAGATGATTAAAGATGTAAATTGTAGTTTAAAAACATAACCTGTTTTTTTCTAACACAAAATAGAACTTAGTACCAAGAAAGTGTGTTCAGTATCAAAATGGGAGAAGTGCACTCCATTTTCTGTCTGTAATCATGATGACTATGTCATTTAAATACATGACATGCATTTTAAAAACTGTACATGCTCAAAGTATTTCATAGAAACTTAGAGCTGAAACGGAACAAAGGGGCTACCTAGTCTCATCCACTGTCATGCAGGAATATACAGCTAAATATACTCCTAAAAGATGTCCATCTCACCTCTATTTAAAGACCTCCAAAAAGGAAGAGTCTGTCACTCTGAGGCCATCCATTTCATTCCTGAACAGCTCTTACAGTGAAAAAGTTCTTGCTAATGTTTAGATGGCAGAGCCACTGTAGTGTACTGGTAGTGGTTTGAGCATTGAACTACAGTTCTGGAAACCAGAGTTTGATTTCTCACTCAGCTATGGAAACCCACTGGGTGACCTGCGTGTGTCACACACACTCAGCCCCAGAAAACCTCACGATAGGTTTGCCTTATTGTTGCTGTAATGACTTGAAGGCACACAACAAAAACATATAGATGGAACCTCTCTTTTTTTTTAAAATTAGGATTGGGTTGATTTGTTCTAAAATACCAGGGATGTAGAATTTATTGTACGTGATGGTAGAAAAAGAAAAGGTGTGCCCAGGCTGTGGAGCTTCCTGGTGAGGCATCCTCTTTGTTATGCTTCAGCCAGAAAGGAAAGACTTCTTTAAAAATCAGGTAGATGTTTGTTGAATGATTGGTTGATGAAGACAGCACTTTTTACTATGAGAGTGCTTTCCTTTTCTTTTTCAAAAACATATTAAAATGGTGTTTTTGATAGTTTCAAATTGGTGTTTTTATTTAATTCTGTTTCAATGTTTGATCTTCCTCAGTATTATTTTTTAAATGTATTATTACTGCGTCTCCCTAAGTTCCATCTTTGGAGGAAGACAGGATACAAATCTAAGAAAGTAATCAGACAAATGTTAGTTGTCTTCTTCACAACTGAAGGAATATAAATGCAGAGTGTGTGTGTGTGTGTGTGTGAACTAGTGGGTCCTCTTAAGGCAAAGGTAGGAATTATGCAGCCCTCCAGATGCTGCTGGGCTTCAGTTCCCAAGAGTCCTAGTCAACATAGTTCATATTTCTGCAGGAGGCAACTGAACAACAGCAACAGCACAATGTAACAACTCTGCATGCACTGCTTGCTAAGTAACTCCCATGCAGAAACAGCATCATGTATGTTAACCCCAGAAGACTAGCGCAGTCAGGCCACAGGCCTGAGGCATAATCTCCTCTGCTGACCTCAACTGCTCCTAAATCAACCACAGACTAAAAGGGTGGAAATGTCTGTGAATCAGAGAGGACAGTGACGCTGCAAGGTTTGCCCTCCCTATTTGGACAGAGCTCTGGAAGGATAGAATCATAGAATCATAGAAATGTAGAACTGGAAGAGACCACAGGGGCCATCGAGTCCAACCCCCTGCCATGCAGGAACACCCTCAAAGCACTCCCAACAGATGGCCATCCAGCCTCTGCTTAAAAACCTCCAAAGAAGGAGACTCTACCACACTCAGAGGCAGCAGATTCCACTGCTGGACAGCCCTGACTAGTTTTAAGATAACTGATAGTTTTAAGGCAACTTCTTTTATACTCTTTATTTTATTGGGTGTCTTCAAGTAGTTTCCAACTTAGGCTGACTGTAAGGTGAGCATCTCATAAAGTTTTCTTGGCAAGATTTGTTCAGAGGGGGTTTGCTTTTGCCTTCCTCTGAGGCTGAGAGAGTGTGACTCATCCAAAGTCACCCTGTGGGTTTCTATGGCCAAGCAGAGATCTGAACCCTGGTCTTCCAGCTTTATAGTCCAGCACTCTATTACCACAGGTGTCTTCCACAGAAGGGAGCCCTGAAGTTGAAAAGATCTGCAACTTCCTCTTTGGCCATTTCCGCACTAGCCTGTTATAGCGCGATGGTTCCACTTTCAACATCATCTGGAATCCTGGGGTTTGCGGTTTCGGGAAGGGCCGACCGACCCCTCCCGAAACCGCAAACCCCAGGATTCCAGACGATGTTGAAAGTGGAATCATCGCGCTATAACAGGCTGGTGCGGAAATGGTCTATGAAACAAATCCCTCTGGCCTGAGTTGGGCCCACTTGTGCAGTTATCCCTGCCCGGCTCTTTCCCTCCCCAGTTTAGCTGCCTACAGAGATGTAATGGCAGGGCCAAGGAGCCAGGAGCCACTGGGCGACCAGGTGGGTGTGTAGGTGGAGTGGAGGGACTCAAGTGGGTCGGAGAGGGAGTGGGCAGGGAAAGAAGCTTTCCTCCTCACAAGCCCATACCTCTCCCCCTCCCCCTCCCCCTCCCTCCCCAGCATTTCTCCCTTTAAAGCACCATGTGGGGCAACTTTAACGAGCTCGCGCGTGTTGACATTTACTACATGTTTTATGAACGGGGAAGCTTTCAGGGAAGGCAGCGTTAAGCAGCGGCGGTCCCTCCCTCCTCATCCCTTCTTCCTCCCCCGCGGCGGGCTCGTCCCTTTGTGACTGGCAAAGGGGCGCCTTCAATTAAAACACACACACACACACACAGGAGGAGGGGAGGGGGAGGGAGCGCCCGGGCAGGCATTCCAGGGCCAGCCCTCGGTTTTGTTCTCCCCGCTCGCGGCCTTTGTCCTGAACTCCCTTACCCCCCTCGGTTACCACAGTAATGAGAAAGTATGGCCACCCCGCTCTGATTACCATATCAATCTCCCCGGGCCCCCGCCTGGGCCAGCCGAAGAGGAGGCGGGGGGAGAGGAAGGCGGCCATAAAGACTCCGAAGAGGAGGCGAGGCTTTCCCGACGGCCCCTCTTCCAAAGTGGGCCCCCTGTGTTGGCAAATAGCACCCCCGCCACCTACGCTCCCTCTCCCTCTCTCTGCCTTTATGGACCCCCCTCCCTCCCCCGCCGCCTCCCTCCTTTCCTTCCTCCCGTCTTTCTTCCCTCCCTCCCTCCCTCCGAGAGCCCTTGGCAAGGATGGAGCGCAGGTAAAGCTCTCCTTTGATGCCGCTCGCGGCTCCTCATTGGCTGGCGGGCGGGCCGGCGGTGCTGCCACTGCCCGCTTTGTTCTCTCGGACCGACGGAGCCGCCGCTCTCCTCCTGCAGCGGCGGGGAAGAGCGGAGCGCCTCGCTCAGAGCGCGGGAGCCCGGGAGGGAGGCGGCGAGGACGGGCGCCCGAGACACACAGACAGATAGACGGGCGGGCAGAGCTCCTCACTGCGGGCTGCGAAATGAGGCGGTGGAGCGGAGGGGGGGAGAGGGGAGAGGGGAGCGAGGCGGCGGCGGCTGTTTCGCCCCCCCTCGCCATTCTCTCTCTCTCTCTCTCCCTCTCTCGGCACCACCCCCTCCCGCTGCCCGCCTGGGGAGGAGGCGGGTGGAGACGCGCCAGGCAGAAGAAGCAGCGAGCGCACGGAGGGAAGCGGCGGCGGCGGGAGCGGCTCCACGCGGCCAGGTCGGGAGCGCGGCCCCCCGCCTTCCCCTCCGCCGCAGAGGGCGCGGACGGCCACAGGCGGGGTTGCCGGCGGAGGCGCCCAAGGTAGGACTTGCGCGCGCGCTCTCCCTCGCCGGGGCGGCCCAGGGCGACCCCGCGGGTGCTGGGCTGGGCGGGGCGGGCTGAGGGTCGGGGAAGCCCCGACGAGGAACACCGGGCAGCTCCGAGCCCTCCACCACAGCGTGACCTCGCTTTGGCCGCTCTCGGGAGGGGAGGGAAGGAAGTCTACTCTGGGGGGGGGCGGCGGGGTTTCTCTTTGGGACGCGTTGGCGGTTCTGTGGTGGGCAGGCGGGACCCAGAGCTCTGAGGGGAAGAAGGGAAGGAGCGCGCGTCTCCCCCGGAGGACCGCGGACCCGAAGGGAGGCGGCCGGGCAAAGAGGGTCAGGTGCTTCTGGGACCCCGGGGAAGAAGAGCCCCGCGACGCGGCTCCCCGCTCGGCTGAAATTAGCACTGAGGCAGATTCTGAGAGGGAGGGAGGGCGGGACGCGGAGGGTGGCGGCGGAGTGGGTGGGTGGGTGAGGGAAGGAAGGGAGGAAGGCAGGGGCGCAGCGGAGCGCTCCCTGGAAATCCCAGCCGGGAGCGGAGGTGCTCGGGAGGCGCTGAGGCTCTCCGCGGGGCGAAGGCGGGCGACGGAGGACCGAGGCGGGGGCGCTGCGGGGTCCCTTGGCGCCTTGGGGCGGGAGGGACGGAAGAGGTGCTTCTTCGCGGGGCCGGAGGAGGACAGGAAGGTGCGCTGGGGAGGCAGACGGGGGAGCCGGGAGCGGACGAGGGGAGGCTTAGGGCAACGCGAGGACCAGCAGCTCCAGGGAGCTCCCGAGCACAAAGTAACTTTCCGTCCCTTGCGCTCATCAGCTCCGTGGGTTTGGTTGTAGCTTTTCGTTCTGTGTGAGATGGCTTTCTGGAAAGGAAGAGGCTGCCGAGTGGGCAAAGAAACAAAAAAACCCCCAACCTGTAACAGTTGTTGGGGCTTGGTTTTGGGGTGTGTGTGCGAGAGAGTGTATTGGATTTTTTTCCCCAAGTGCAGGTGCGAAGGGTGGAAGGTGTCTGCCAGAAGGGGAGGGAAGGGGGGTCGGGGGAGAGAGACCGAGGAGCAGCTGCTGCGGGGCGCGGAGTGTAGGCGGCCGTGGCAGGTTCTGCTTTCCCTTTTTTTCAATGGGTCTTTACATCTTTGAAGAACAGCCGTCTGGGGAAAACGTCCTTACTGCAGGGCGATTAAAAAAAAGAAAAAGAAAACGCTCTGAGCACAGGTTTCCGATCTGGAGCATGTATTCATTATCTCCCAAACTCGAACAGTTCCGTGGATGGGGTTGTGTTAATGATGCGATTTTCTCATATCAGTTTGGTGCTTGTTTCTTCGTGTTGAGCAAGTCACTCCGGCTTGATTTCCTTTAAGTAGAATCTGGCCCCTTCCACCCCCTCCCCGCCCCATCCCCATCCCCTTCCACCTTTCTCTTTCTTTCGCTACTGTTCAGATGTTGCCTAAGATCTTTCTAAGCATTTACTTGACTATATTAACGTTCCACTTTCTTTTTCTCTGTCTCTGTATGTGTTCCTGTCTCTCTGTTTTCTCTCTGTTTGTGGTTCATAAGTATCTAGAAGAAAGAAAACACCCCCGGGGCAGTGAGGGGCAACTGTACTGGTATCACCTATTACATGCCCTCCCATATTGTCTAGCGACACCATAGAGAAAGGTCTGTTTTCTTCACGAATGCCTCTTTCCTTGGAGGGGTGTTTGCTTATTTTAAATGGGGAGGAGGGAGGAAGTATAAATCGCAATTTAAAGCACAACAACCATATAACTTAAAATGAAAATACTTTCTTTTAAAAAAGAGGAGGGGGATATTTTCCAAGCTTTGTGGTTGTTCTAGGGTCTGGAATTAGACGGAAGCCTTTATTATTTAATGTGACATAATTCATTCCTGAATGGGAGAACCAGCTATCTAATAACCAGTTCATTCAAATGAGCCCTGATTGTGGGATTTGTGCAAGCACAAGCACCTGCTGTGTTAGTCAATTTCCATCTCTGTGCAATAACACTTGGGGTGAGAATATTTTTAAACATGGGTCCTCTGACGTGTACGTGGAACATTGTATCAATAAGCACAACACATGGGGGAGAACTCATTTGGAAATGTTTAATACATCAGCTGACTAAGAGCTACAAATGCTAAACTTTGTATTTCCTGTCAAAAGCTAGATGGACTATGGGGTTCAGGACTAAAGTTGGGGACATTTGTTTGTTGGCTTACAAAAAGTAAGTGGAACTAGTACTGTGTGCTTTTGTCAAGCCTCACAGCGGAAAGCACATTGTCCAGCAGATAAATTTGCCTTGTCAAACCGCCTTATTGCTTCAGTTTCATCCTGGTGACTACCTCCTTGAATAAATCTGGCTAAATGGGAAGACGGGGCCCAAAAGGCCAGCCCCAAAAGGATTGGGAAGTGTTCAGACCTTTTTGTGTGATTTCAGACTGGTTTGAAACAGAGACCGGGAAGAACAAAGGATCCAGTGCACTTGAGACTCCTGCTGGCCAGCTGTTCTGTCATTGACACTATGGAGAGGGCCTGAGAGGGCCAGTTGGAGGCTAGTGGTCCATAGGTCACTCTGTCTGTGCCATAAAAAAGTGGGTGAAGGAAGTAGCCCCATAAACCATCATGCCTTCTGGAATTATATTACATTTCTCATTTAAGAGACTTGAGATGACTTGCCCAGATTTGCCATTTACTCTCTTTGCTAACAGGCCCATTAAGAAAAGGATTTCTTTTCTTTTTTTTTACAGTTTTGGAAGGGAAGGTAGTAATTGAGAATCACAGATTATAAACAGTAATACATACCATGTAGCACAGCACATAAACTCATAATAAACTACAAAGAGAAAATGCCCTCCCATATTGTCTAGCGATTTAGAGTGTTTTCTCTCCAAAGGCCCAGTTCCTGTCTCACTACCCCCCCCCGCCTTCTCAGGATTTATGTGGAATCCTGGTACCACTTTGTGATGGGATTGTATACTATCTTGAATCTATACTTGAATCCTGTGCTGTATGTATTATCTTGGATCCTGTACTTTATATATTGTGAGAGAAATCTGCTCATACACCTTCATCTTCAAAGAGGTGACGGGCTCAGGCTAATATAGATTTGTGTAAAGTGACTGCCTTTTGTGTTTTTATTAGCTCAACATGTGCCCTGGGTCACCATACTTGGATCTTGAATTTATCAATGTAACAATTCTAACTGGTATATACATCTTTTGGGTGGCATGAACAAGGAATGGCTGAAATGCCATTTCAAACAGTTAAGCACTGAAGTTGGACAAACAGAATGACTGGAAAGTGGAAGAACAATTATGGGTGTTGCTGCAGTTGTTACGCTGCCATTAGGTTAGGTTGCTTTGGAAAACTGAACGTCTACTTTAACAAACTTAATGTAGAAGATAAAATAGAAAGTATTTGTTTTGGCTATTATTTATAATAACAGAAGGCAGCATTTTTATTAATACACATAATTCTGGGAATAATTCACTGCTGTTTACTGCGTTTGCTAAAATCCCATGCTCGCTGCTGATCTCTGCTGTGGAATATTTCCTGGCATCTTTTGTTTAGTTGCTTGGTTGTGTTTTCATGAACACTTGCCCCTAATGTCACCTGTGACGTTAATGCTACTTAGGGGAAACTATCCATGTTATCACCTCTAAAGCAAAAGAACAAAGTTTTTTTTTTTTTAAAAAAAAGAAGTTTGACTCCAGATTTTTTTTACCATTGTAAAATTTAGAGGAATTGGATTATTTATTTAATCCAAGACAATTTACAGAATGAATTGGAAATATTCTTAAAACAATATATATTTACAGAAGTTTTTAAAAACATCTCCATTTTTTGCACCTAGACTTGGCTTTTAGTCAGGACATCTCTGAAATCAGTTTTACAAATAAATTGCCAAAAGGTGCTGGACTGCAATGCTGCTTTATTAGTCTTCCTGCCAATATCAAGCTTTTTTTTGGTTGCTCAAATGATTTTTGCCTGGCTACAGTCAGTTAGGAAAGTACGGTAGTTATTCACAAACTGTCATTGATCTTAATGAGGAGGGTGGCTTTTTTTTGGTTTTTTTTTTTTAATTTGTGTGTTTTATTTGTATCTCAAATTTACTTTGAGCAATTCTAGCTCATGGTTTTATCTGTAACTTCAAGTTATATGTGGCTGAGAAATTGTGACTGTGCCACAAGTGAACCTCTTTTAACTAAGTGGGAATTAGGACCTTGATCTCCCCAGCCCAAGATCCAACACTCTGTCCATTGCGCCATTCTGACTTTGCTGTGTCGTACAGGCCGGCCTTATAGCAAGTATGCCTGTCTTTTGGTATCAGACCCTACTTGACCTTGGAATCAGCCCTGGTTAGTACTTAGATGGGACACCACCAATGATTAGCAGGTACTGTAGGCTATAGTTCACAGGAAGAAACTGGCAAAACCACCACTTCCTTGCCTATGAAAACTCTATGAAATCATTTGGTCACTATAAGTCAACAGGCAAGTTGAAGGCATACACACATATATACAGTGTTTCCAGTAAGAGATATGCATTAGAATACCGTATCCTCACTAAGAGGACCACAAGCCTAATTTATGATTCACAACAATTCAAGTTCTCAGAGACTGAAATATGTGGAGATCCTTTGGGTATCATCATCACTGATACCAAACAAACCATTTTTGTTCTCTGCTCGTCCCAGTATGCTTGTATTATTATTTAATACATATGGATGAAGCATCCGAAGATGCATTATTGGACCTAATAAAAACCCAAAGGTATTGTTTTGTGTCTGAAGATTTTAATGAACTTGGAACAAAGCCTTGAGAGGGCAATCCACTAGATTCTATCATTTTTTAAACTTCTCTTTGTCTAGACTGGTCCTTCTCATTTCCCTTTGCTTCTCCTATAATTTTCCAGACATTGCTTTTCCTCACCATTTGTCTGGCATTGGTTTCATCTGACAGCTTCCTTCCCCCCTGTTTTTTAAGGACAATTTTCTATCTCTTACTTGCACTTTCTTTCTCTTTAGCTTCTTGTTTCAGCTGAAAAATTGCTCCCCTTAACATCATCCTACCTCAGTCTTTCTGGTAAGTATTTTCTCCAGAGGACATTCCTGCAAATCTTAGTGCGAGAATCAACATTAAGTCTTCTGTTGTTTTTCCGCCTGTATTCTATGCCCAGGAGAAACATGGGTTCTTCACACTGGAACCTGTCACTTCCCCAAAATGGCGTAACCTGATGAAGAGAGGGTGGGGTTTATTATAGGGCACAGGCTAGATACTGCACCAAAAACATGGGGCAGGGATACAGAAGCGAATGGGTATCTAGGTATCTGTGGATGTTGTATGTTGTCTTGTCTTGCTTGCGTCACATAGCTATGATTCTCCTGCTTGTCATTCTTGCACCAGTGTTTCAGTGTGAGTGTCTTGAGGCTTATATTGGCGCTTCTGTGGCAGTATCTTATTATATTAGCACTACCTTGATCTTCTAGTTAAGAGTTATCTTGTCCTGTGTTTTAAGGGGAAAAATGTCCCTAATTTCAAGACTCTGCAACCTTAACATCTTTAAAAATCAAACTTCAAGTGAGTTAACTTGAATATAGCTGTTACTTTTTGTCACTCGCCTCCTCACTCTTTCTGTGTTCATGTATTCTTTTGTTTCTTTGTCTTATACTCTTAATTGTATCTCTGTTAGTGGTTGAGTATACTTTACTTCTGCTTGCCTCGTATCCTGATGTTTTATATCCTTGCTTTGTGATGTTGAGTATCATGTGTACCTCTGTAGTCGTGTTTGTTCTGCATGTACTGTGAGCACAACTATTTGACATGGATATTGGTTCTCAAGAGAGGATCCCATTTCACCTTGGTAGATCAAATATGAAAAATAGAGACTTTGCTTTGGAGCTGCTTCATAACCTTTGTTACAGTGTCTTGATTATAGTACTGAGGCTGGTCTTTGTGATCACTGGCTGGTTTTAGGCTGTGTGTTATTAATATAATATGGAGGGACTAAATTAATTTTATGAGATGACCGTGAGACTTCAGATTGTTCAGTAAAATAACAGCCTGGTGGATCTGAAGATCAAGATAATAAGCTTTTGTTTTAAACTTGAGGAATGAATGAGTAATTCTATCATTACTCTTCATCTGAAATAGAAGCTGGGTTGGGAATATCAATAAGTTTTTAATGAATCTCCTGTCATCACAGTGAGACGCAGTCTCTTAAAATTAAATCAAGTATGCTAGATTGCTGATGTTAGTGGTGCATATGTGGTTGAAAGAGTGACCATTATCTTCATGTGTTGTGTTCGATATTGCAGCTTATCCATTATTCATTGGTGCTGCCATTCCTTTTTTTAATTACTATGTATTTAGAAGCAATATTGTGTTAAACACTAAGAACATTATTGAAGCCAATGAATAAAATCACTGACAGCCCCCCCCCCACTTCAACTCAGTGAGGTCATCCATGAAATAGTTTGGATTCACAGGGGGAGAGTGAGGGATCAATCCTAGATTATAAGGCCACTAGTATTTGGTCCCTGCCTTTAAAAGATTTAACTAGAATTGAGTCTAAAGGATGAAAAGCAAAACAACACAGACTATTTTCTTCTTTGTACCGAGTGTAACTGCTGAGCTGTCATTGCTGTGGGGAGCCTTTTGTGAGATACCATCTCATTGTCTGTGCAAGCTAATACCTGGTGTCTTTCTCCTGCCGTCTGGTTCTCTGCTCGTGGATAGCTCAAAGAGGAAAAATAAAGGACAGGGGAGGAGAACTGGCTCAGGAATGTAGACAGGTCAGACTCCCTCCTAGCCTTTAAATCCAAACTCCTTCATAGTATCACAAAGACTCTGTGTCTATGTGAGAGAGAATGCATTTGCATATGTTAAAGTAGTCAAAAGCAAGAACTTGCTGTTTTAGAATAACAAAGAAACAAAAACAGCTGAAATGCTGCTTTAAAATTTTAAAAAAGGTCAGCTTTCAGCAAGAAAATGTAGCTTCATATATGTGCTGGAGCTGAAGTGTTTACTTTGTCAAATAATGGAAATTATATTTTTATGCCAATATTCATAACTTAAAATAACTAAATTAGTACACTAGTACATTTAAAAATGAAATTTAAATTACACGTGGTACCAAAGGGGTGTGTAAGATCCGTTAAATTGTGCTCCCCCCGCCCAAAGATGAAAGTTTGCATGTATTTGGCACTAGTTTTATTTTTCCTCAGTACTACAAAGACCAGCTTTCTCATTAGCAATGCTTGTTACGCCTTTTATGTCTACTAAAGCTGGATTTGCATTCTTGCACACTACCACACATTATACGCAAGTTATTATATGCCTAATGCCTGCCTCACAGAATGCTTCCTCCCACAATATGGTTATTTGCAATAACTTTGGCCAGCCTCAGGGGAAATTCTAGTGTACCTCATGGATTCACTATCTCCGCTGGAGATGACTTTGACTGAATACATGTGCTTGTTTTTGTTGTTTTTGCTTTTTGTTTTGCTTTGTTTTGTTTTGAGGTGAGTTCCCCAATTATACTGGACTCTAGTTGCATATTTGTGAACTGTTTTTTCACAGACTCTGATAAACTATATTACCCTAGGCACATGGGCAAATGAGTTGTATATTGCAGTAAAACATTGTTGTAAGATTTTTATTTTTTATTTTTATTTTTTTTTTATTTTCCAAAATTCTCATCTGCAAATAACTATGGAAGTCTTTCTTTCTTTCTTTCTTTCTTTCTTTCTTTCTTTCTTTCTTTCTTTCTACACTAGTCATAAGTTTTCTTCCAGAGTAGCTGGTTTGGAAAGTTGTAGGCATATACCAAGAGGCATGAATATTCTTTGGATTAAAAGTAATCTCTTGGTTTTCTACTACTGTAAAATCACAATGCATCTGCTGGTTCAAAAAAAATACACACTTTTTTTTTTACAGTTTTTAGTCCAATTCAGCTTCATCTTTATCCTTTCTGTCACCTTCACAAACTTTAACAATGTATTTTTTCAAATTTCTTCTTTCAGGAATTTTGTACTTTTAAAAGAAAATTCTAGCTATACGTAGAGTCTTGCCTTCCTAGCATCAGATTTAGAACAAGCTTTTAAAAGTCCCAAATATAATATGAATGTATTGCTTTTCTCCCTTTGTATCAAACTTGGATCTGTGAGTATTTGGTTCTAGCACCCACACCTGTACCTGCATGTGCTTAAAACACATATCCCTGCTAGTGTTCTCTGACACACTCTTGCCAAGCAGTTTGTTTGTATAACCTGTGTTTGCTCAGTCATAGAATCTGTTGTATTATGTTTACTATTTTTGTCCCTTTTCCCTCCTTCCTTCCTCTATTGCAAGTGTATTCTTTTCAATGGAAACAGTGATATCATTAATATAGGTGAAGTTCAGCAATGTCCACACTCAAATAATAAAGAATTTATACTAGGTTTAAAGATATAACAGAACATAAGAAATGCATAACTATAATTTATGCTGTGGTAGGCATAGTGTCTGATATGCTGCAGCCTCAAATCACATCATTTCTCCTATTCCTTTTCTTTGCTAACCTTTATCCATCTCTCAAGCTTTTATTCCTTTGATACTTATTTAAAATTTATATTTTTTTTAAAAAAATCACTTCTTTACTCCTCTTTGTTAACCTTTCACTCCAAAGTCAAAATATTTTCAAACAAACAATGGATGAAGTTACAAAAGCCAGGCTGAGGGGAATGAAAATTGGGCTCCTTATATCATCCAACTCTGTTTTTTTTTTTTTTAATTATCTCTCTTAGGTCCTATAGGGCCACGCCAGCAGGTGAAGCTCACAGGCCATAGTTGCTCTGGATTTTAATCTGAACTTTAAAGGAGCTATTCAAGATGCTGAACATATGTTGGGGATAGGGTTTATCATTTTGGATAGCTCCTTTAAAGTTTGGACTAAAATGCAGAGCATATTTGTGACTTCATTGACATGGAAGCCATCAGCTGACACCATCATCAGGTATACTGGCTAGATGCAAAAGAGGACAGGGGTCTTGTACCTTTTAAGAGTTGTGACTAAGAGGGAATGTGAGCAGATGGTGATTTACCATGCAAGGCCAGCTGCTGAAATTCCTTATTCTGTGCAACTCTTAAAGGTACAGCAGCCCTGTCCCCACTTTTCATCCAGCCATCTGCTATTATCAGGTTCAATTCCCTTCCCAAGAGCAGGGTTGTGCATTCACTCAGCAGAAACAACCAGTTTCCCATCTGCCTGAAGAATGATAGTGTGTGTGTGAGTGTGTGTGTGTGTGTGTGTGAGAGAGAGAGAGAGAGAGAGAGAGAAGGGATGGAAGGAAAAAATGTTGCCTTGGAGCCAAAAAGTCTGTGTGGAAAGTTGTATGCTTATGAAAGCAAACTCAAGCTCACATAATTACGTAATTTAGGGACATGATCCTGCCCAGCTACCTGAATCACTGTGCCATTGTCACCATTCAAGCAAGTCCTCTCACTCACAGCCCAAGGACTTGTAAAGTTTAATTTGCACGCACCTGACCTGTGTGTTCTCCTCTAAATATGTATAAAATTTTGCCATTAACACTGAACAACCTAACTGCACAGTCTTATCCATATTTACTCATGTTTAAGTAAACATGACAGTCAGATGGGTTGACAGCAAATCAAGTCTAAATTTTTCTCCTAGAAGCCAAACATTGCATAAACTGAAGCTGTTGTACTTTGGACATGCCATGAGATGCCATGATTCATAAGAAAAGACAGTTATGCTTGTTAAAGTGGAAGGTAGTCAGAAAAGACTAAGGGCATTTCCACGCTACACTGTTACAGTGCTATTATTCCCCTTTCAACATCCTATGGAATCCTGGGATTTGCAGTTTAGGGAGGGGCCTTTCGAATTCTCAGCCATAGAGCTCTTTGGTCTCAGTAAACTACAAACCCCAGAATTCCACAGGATGTTGAAAGGGGAATAATAGCACGCAGCAGTGTAGGGCAGAAATGGTCTAAGACTGAATTACAGGAGGATAGATTCAGTCAAGAAACCCACAGCCTTGATTTTGCAAGACCTGAGCAGGGCTGTTAATAAGAGGGTGTCTTGGAGGTCTCTCATAGGGTTTCCATAAATCAAAGCTAACATGGTGACATTGAACAACAAGAACAACACCAAATGAGTTCAGTGGGACTTACTCCCTATGAAGGGTGCGTAGGATTGCAGCCTGAGCTTTCTTTATGAGGCATCTTAAGAACTGCAATACATATTTTGGAACAGGAATTGAGCTTTTAAAGTGGGAGTACCACTCATAATTTTTTCTCTTTAAATATGAACTCCCCATCACTACAAAAGTGAGTGATTTTAACATGTTCCCACCAAGAAATTACCAATACCTTTTTCAAGCTGTAAGGTAGATAGGTTGGGTTTTTTTGGAATCTAGGCTAGTCTAGCTTCACATGAGGCACAATGTCCAGTGATGTTTGTCTACACATTAGGTAATTTGAAACTGGCCATTTCCACACTACACGATTATAGTGCTATTATTTGACTTTCAACATCCTATGGAATCCTGGGGTTTGCCAGAGGCCCCTCCCAAAACTGCAAACCCCAGGATTCCATAGGATGTTGAAAGTGGAATAACAGCACTATAACTGTGTAGTGTGGAAAGGCCCTCTGTCAGAACAAGGACTGTGGTTCCTGCCCTTTCTGTGGCTAAAAGAAAGACTTGAAGACTGGCAGTTAAAGATGGTCAGCCCTGGTCAGTAATTGAATGGGAGACTGCCAAGGAATACCAGGTGCTGTAGGCTACATTTCAGAGGAAGGAACTGGTAAAACTACCTCTGAGTATTCCTTGCCTAAGAAAACCCTATGACATTGATGGAGTTGCCATAAATCAACAGATGACTTGAAGACACATACACAAATACACACAGGGATCCAGCAGCATCAGGTATAAAAAGTAATCTGTTTATACAATTTGTTACAAAGCCCATTGCAATTTTTTTGTTGCTATTGGTTTAAAAAAAAAGCCCAGCCAATTTTTTACAATCTTTTGTTCAGAATGCCTCTTGAAATGCTCTAAAATATATTGTAACTACATTACAAAAAAAAGGAGGGGTAACTAGGTACAAATAACTGTTATTTTGTTAATACCTGTTCTGTCACACTACATTGCTACATGTAGTTCACACATTTAATCCACTACTTTCCAAATGTGGGCAATATGCAAATAAACTTGGGAGGTCTCCTCCCTGCTTTTTGGTGGGGAGAAGTTCAGGCCTTATTGAGATCATATTTTGTGTCAATAATCATCACTATCTGACATTTCTGTTCTGTTCTGTTCTGTTCTGTTCTGTTCAAGCATTTTTCAATAGTGGGGGCCGACTGATGGGTACAAGTGACATTAAATGCCTTTTCCTGACAATCTTCTTCATATAGTCTCTTCTTTTTGAGGAAACCAAGGCACCATCATGTGTCACAGATTTAGCTCCATACTCATTTGTCTTGAACTCAAGTGGGACTTGCCTCTGAATAAACAAGTGTAATCAGAAAGCTGGAAAACTGGCTAATACTCAGAATGGGATCTGGTCCATGTATTCGTTATTAATCAACCAAGCTAGGTCTGGGCAGGATGGAGCTTGTTGAAATGATGTTTTATGGGACGGTTGCTCACCTTTGCAACAGGTCTGTAGCAGCATGGTTATTATATAAAACCTCTGGGAACATGGGAGGTCTGAGTGCAGAAACTGTTTTCTTTATACACCTGTCCTTCTTTTTATAGGATTTGGGAAAGCATGGGGTTCTGTCAAATATCTGTATTTTTTTTCCACTTCTCACATTCAGTCATGTAAAGGCAAGAGTCCTGTATGCAAGGCTGATTCCAGATTTTTTGCTGATTTCCAAGGTAGAGAGCCCCTTTTTCCAGGCACTATTAGATCTGCCCCCTCTGCAAATAGAATGCAACAAAATTCTTTTTCTATCCTTCATATATTTCTTGTCCGGTCTTCTGAGCAGTCTTTTGTCCCAGTGCTCAAATGATTTCATATTTGCAATTTGTTTCATGGATCTCGAAAACCTTCATGAATGTTTGACTGCTACCCACCATATTAAGGCACTTAATGACTAGGTTTATTGTTCTGCTTATTTAACTAAACCATTTCAGTCAGAAGGGTTCTGCACTGAAGTGACATCTTAGACTGACAGGAAGAAACTAAGAAGGCCAGACACAGGTTGTATGCAGAGATAAAACTATTTAAGTAGCGAGGTTGCTTTGGAAGTACAAGGCCTGTTCTGTCCGTATGAAACATCTCCAATCTAGAACAGAATTGAAGGCGAATGGAGGGGTAGAGTATGGAGGAAGAATCAACTCTGTGTGTGTGTGTGTGTGTGTGCGCGCATGTGCACACACATGCGTCTGCCTGCCAGCCTGCCTTCAAGTCCCCTGTTGACTTATGGCAACCCCATGAATTTCATAGGATTTTCTTAAGCAAAGAACACTCAGAGGTCATTTATCAGTTCCTTCCTCTGGCATATAACCTACAACACCTAGTATTCATTAGCAGCCTCTCATCCAAGTACTAACCAGGATTGACCCTGCATAGCTTCCAAGATACAGAACTTGGTGTGCTGCTGTATACAGTTGTAACTTTCAGGAATAGGATATTGCTAGGCCGCTTCCTTTCTTCCTTTCCCAGAGCATTTTTGCAAATTGTTTACATCTTATTGTGTATTTTTCAATGTACACACTGTACAAACATTGAAACTGGTTGGAAAAATGCAGCCTGTGGGGCTCACGCAGCTCTAAGACCGTTTTTATGGTCAAAGAACCCTGATTTTTTATAGAGAAATAGATAGAGATAGAGATGAAACATCATCCCACAATGTCACTTAGGAGGTTTGTGGAGCAATTTTGCTATATCTTTGCTCTCTGGTCCAATTATAGGTCCAGGAGAGGCCTTTTTTTTTTTTCCAACAGGAAGTGACCCAAAAGCTGGCTTCCAGGTCCCTTAGGGTCCCTTCTAGGGCATTTGAGGGACAAAAATTTGTCCAGCTCCAATTTAAATACATAAGCATTCATGCAGAATTTTAAGAAATAAGAATGGGCACTCCACTTGGAGCATGGGTACAAAATGTTATACTTTCATGCTGCTTGTATTGAGTCATAGGCTATCTCCTCTTTCCGAACACTTATGGGAGCCCAGGCCCAACAAAATACCTTGCTGCCTGGTACAAAACAGTAAATGGTTCTTGTGCAACCCAGTCCATAAGATGAGTAGTACCAAAGTCAGGCACAGTATTTTGGCCTGCCTCAAAGGGGAAATCACAGATGCACCTGTCCACACACCTAGCACTAAACATGCAATAGCAAATGGTTAAAGTTTAATGTTTTCTCCCCTTTCATGATGTGCAAACTCTGCAGATTGAGGAAATTTGCTCTCCCTCTAATAATAGGGTCGACTCTGAAATGCTGCATCTCTGTGGAGCTTTGTATTGTCCTATAACTCACAGAGATGTGAGTATCTAAGAATATTCAATTCAATACCAATAAAAATAAATTATATTGCATTTAGGGTGGGTGGAACTGAAATACTATGTTGGTTTGCAGCTCCCAAAAAAAAAAAAAAAAGGGAAACATAATGTTAGAGATAACTGGGAAAGAGAGAGAAATGTCATAACATTGTTATATTGAACAACAGTGTATCCACACCTCGATAACACTCTTTTAAAAGAATAATAGAACTGAAAAGATAACTAAGGACTGCAACTGAAATAGTCATGGTAAGGCAAGCTTTCCATATACATAAAAGCTAAAAGGATTAGCACTCTCTCGTTCAGCTAAAGAAACAACGTTTTGTTCATATTAATTTACTTTCACTCCGATAGCGCAAGCTGTGACTGGCACCTCCATGATTAAAGCAAGACCCAGCATCTGGTGACTTCCCATTTCAAGCATTGCTTATTACAGGAAATTGCCGTTTTAGTTTTGTGCATAACTTGGAAAAATTACTTTGGGGCATATGAGGATTTGGGGCATTGTAGTAAAAATGTGACTTTCCCAAGATCTGGACTTCTCGTGTCCCCCATGGCTACAGACATGATTCTATACATGTCAGAATAAAACCAGGTCCATTTTAATGACCTGATGCTGTTCAGAGCAGAGTTACCGGTAATTATTTCTGCATCAGCAGTAGTGCTCCGGTTGTATTCCAGTGCTAGTGCATTGGTTTTGCCCTTGTGCCACCTCTGGATCACTTGATACTTTGAGCTACTTTATTAATACAGTGGCTCATAGCATCTGGCTGTAAAAAGGGATATGGTTGAAGTATATAAAACTGTGATTATAGCTTAAAAAGTGAACAAGGTTCAGTCATTTACTCTTCCACATAATGCTAGAGCTAAGGTGATTCTCAATTACATTATCCGTTAATGGATTTAAAACTTCTGATCTGTGAAACTTGCTCCCACTGGAATGAGTAATTTATTTTATTTAGTTCTCAGACACATGATCTTTTAAGGCAGGTGACAACAGTTTGAAAAATACAACAGTAGAGATCGGCAGTGAAACAAATGAGGCCAGAAAATAGAACAGGAACCTTCTAGGAAGATAGAAATAGTGACAGGCTGCTGGGCTTCTGCATGGCAACAGCTTTTAGTCAGAAAGCTCATTGTGTCTGTCCTAAGGCAAAAAAATGCCTGTGGGTAAAGACAAATGTAATATTAATACAAAATTAAATAAGAGCTCCCAGCAAATTCTTCAGAGGAAGCATGACCCCAGATTCTTCCTCCCATTTTAGGGACTGGAAAGACAGGTATGCATTCTAGTGAATCACATGCTAGCTCAGCAAACTTTTTGCTCCTTTTTCTGTGTGTGTGTGTGTGTGTGTGTTCCAAAAGTTCATTTTTTGTTTTAGCGGAAGAGATGGGAGGGAAGTTTCTTGGTGACATCACAGGGTGCCAGCCAACCACCTCTGTGCACAGCCAGAGTCAATGCTCTTAGAACCAGTCTTTTCAAAGCCTGATCGTAGAGATCAAAGAGGTAGCATGAGGTAGCAGTCTGAGTATTGGACTAGGACTTCAGGAGACCAGAATTTGAATCACTACCCAGCTGTGGGACCTCACTGGGTGACCTTGGACACGTTACACTCTCTCTCAGACTCAGAGGAAGGCAATGGCAAACCTCAACTGAATAATTTTTGCTCAAAAAATTCCCTAAAATACGGTTCCTGTAAGTTGGGGTCTGCTTGAAGGCACAAAACAACAAGAGATTAGAGACATATTTCCACTGCATGTGGTGGGGGTGCTTCTGGACCAAATGGAATTGTTCTTGAAAAAAATGCCCAAAACATTACTTGTCTCTCTCTTACATGAAGTACCTTGAACTGGTAATAGAGTGCTTTGCTAGTATCAAACATAAAGAAACTCTCTTTAAGCATCCAGATATGGCAACTTTTAAGAGACAAGTTAGTGGGAAAAACAAGGCATCATGTCTTTCCATTCTTTTTTCAAATGTTAAATATTTTCAGCCTAAATTGGAAACCTGCAAGTAAATAAAGATCTTTGTATCCATAAATGGCCTCATGTCACAGATCTCAAGCAGTTAGGAATTGATTTTGCTTTATGCTTTTTTTTGAGCAAGAGCTGTTACTAAGACCCATGTATATTTACTAAAAAATTAAGTGCCACTGTGTTCATTGTGGCTTATTGCTTTGTAATTGGATGTACTTTTATAGCCGAATTATCAGAACCGCAGCAGATCCTCTTTGTCATTTGGTATCCTGTCTGTGCTGGAGTTAGGGTCTCCAACATTTCACCACTTCAAAAAGTGACACACTTAAAAAAAAACAGCTATCACAGCAAGATCATGAAATATAGTTTTAGTTCTTACATATTGCTGAAGTACTAAAATAATTTGAGCAATTACTAAAATTTGCCAGTTTAATTCTTAGAGTAAGGTGCAATAAAGAAAAAAATAATAATTTATGTCATCCTATGATTTTATTAAGATACCTTCCCTTTTAAAATCTTCAAGTGACTTCTCATGTGACATCAGGCTTAATGACTGCACTGGCAGATTAATATTTACTAAAGGACAAGCACTGAAAGCCCTGTGATTACTGTGTTTCCGTTATTTGAAAACTGACATGATTTAGCATTCTCAGCCTGTTCCACCTGCACCCTGTGGGGCTCTAGTGATATGAAAAGACACACACACACACACACACACACACACACACAGAAAAAGACAGTCATACTGACAAAGGCTGTTGCGGCTTCACTTAGAGCCTGACCAGCTTTAATCAAAGTCATTGCAGAAGAGGAAAATTAATAATTTTCCATATGTTTGCACAAGCTTATATCCTGGTTTCGGAGCAACAGAAAAATCAAGCTTTCACATTCTTTGTTAATATTAGATACATGGACTCTTGTGCACATAGCCACACATAAATAGGAAATCAGCAAATACTGTGTGTAGATTAGATGAGCATATGCTTTTAATTAGAGCTAATTTTTGCCACTGAACCAGGAACTGAAGTTTTTTTAAACCTTAGTTTATTGGAACAAGTCAGATCAGAAACTACTGTTTTAGTCTCAGCTAACTTAATAAAATGTAGCTGAACTAGACACATTTTGTCTTTTCTGGACATAATGACAAATTGCAGTTTGTTTAATATGAATGCAGATTAATCTGTTTTCCTTGTGCATACTGAAGGAAGAAAGGCAAAGAGATACCTTTCAAGAACAAGACTCATTTGTACAGTGAACTGGGCCAGTTTTTTGCTTTTGTTGCTGCATGCCTTCCGATCTTTGGTGACCCTAAGGTGAACCTATCACTGGATTTTCTTAGCAAGATTTGTTCAGAGGAGGTTTGCCTTTGCCTTCTCCTGAGGCTGAGAGAATGTGACTTGCCCAAGGTCACCCAGTGGGCTTCCATGGCTAAGTGGGGATTAAAGCCCCATCATAGCCCAACCCTTATACCACTACCCCATGCTGGCTCCCAGAGCCAGTAGTTTAGTAAGACTTAAAATTGTAAGAGACGTGACTATTGGGAGAAATAGGGGAAGTGGGGTGGGATGTGCTCTCCATCATTGGATCTCACCATATTTTTAAATAAAAATAAATCACTCACACGCCATACTACTGCCACCTGCTTTTGTAATGATTCCAGAAGCATGAGACATCCAGGGGGAAGTGGTGGTATGGCATGGCAGTGAAAATGACTAATCAGTTCTTTGAATAAATAAGCCCTTCACTCTCAAGGTGAAATTGACCAGAGGCTTCAGCAGAAAATCAAATAGCAGAGGAGAAAGACTAGTGAAGGTGATGTCAAGAGAGCAGGCAGGTAATGCAGAAATTCTGGGTTACAGGTAGGCATCAGCCACTCTTCTGTAGCAGGTGTATTATGGCAGGAAAAATAATATTCTGCCATAACTGTTGGCCATGAAGGAAAATTCAGCAAAATCCACAAAGGTGCAATACCTTTATTGGGCCAACTCCAAAGCATAGAATACATCGTGCAAGTTCTCGAAGCTTCACTGGCTTCTTCGTCAGGCAAAGATTTAAAAAATCATACAGGAGAAGAAAGGTGATAATGTCAGAGTCACATGCCTCTGTTTTGCCTCAGATGTTTACTGTCTGGTCAGTTAAGATGGTACTGAGGGATCTCAATACAGGCAGAGGCCACTCCCCTCCTTGGCTGTGTGAGAACTGGGAACAAAGAACAGTCAAAGACAGGTACCGTAATAAAATTGCAACTTCATTCACAACAGGAAAGTAACTTCTGTTACTGATCAGGCTGTTTCTGCACAATGTATTTTATGTTTTAGAATTAGCTCAGTAAAGATATCATTGCTTTGTGGATCTTGGACCTTGTCATATTTTACTGGATTATGGTAGGTCACCTATGAATGTTTTGTATTGGTGTTACAATGGATGTGAAGCAGTCTCTTGAAATTTTGTGATAATGGGGACAGCAATATAAGAATGCAGCCCTTTGAGAGGTACATTGTCTGAAACATTGGTGAATGAATAGTATCAGTAGTAACACACAAAACAGACTTGTGTGGAAGCACAGCTTGGCAAAGTTACTTTTCTGGACTTACAAATCTCAGAATCACACAGCTAGGCCAGCCATGCTGGCTGGGAGGTTGTGGTGGGTATAGTTCAAAAAATAACTTTTCCAAGTGCTATTTGGAAGTATCTTTATTTAATTTTATTAGGATCAACTTCAGTGATTTTCCAGAACATGTCATAGATTCACAACTAGTAATTTGTATCATTTGCAGTATTTTTATACGGACTTTCAGAGATATTTGCAGGGTGGTTTAGAAAAAATGAACAAAAAATTTCCTATATAAAAGTCAATGTGAGTTTGTTTGTCTGTGTCAGGCAGGGAAAGACCTCATATGATTGGCTGTATGAGGTGAAGACCTCACATAATTAGCTGGCTGTGAAGGTTCTGTGGAATCCTGGGGTTTGCAGTTCAAGGAGGGGCCTTCAGAATTCTCAGCCAAAGAGCTCAGGCCAGTTGCTATGGAGATGAGGCCTAGCAGCAAGAAGGAGGGCAGTATATTCCCTCAGGAACTCAACCTTTGTATGTTAATAGCTCTGAATACAGATTGGATTGGGGAGTATGGGGAAAAGTTACACGTACTAGACAAGACAGATTGGGGAATTAGAGACACAGGCTCTCACATATGTGCATTTCAACCACATCTATTTCCAAAGGAAAGAAATGCCTAAGGCATTTCTAACAGGTGATACCTATGAGAAAATAAAATCCCAGGCAACACCAGGTACATATGCTAGTATACTAATAAAAAGTTGTTTGGCACAAAAAGAGCAGCAGACCAGCCTCTCATGGGGAGGGGTATCATTCCATAACTTCATGTCCCTCACCTGTAGACAAGAAATTCATGGAAGGTCAAAAGATAATTCCCTTTTAGCAATTGGCTGCAAACTAACAAGCGATAAACCTGGAGTATTGACACCAGCTCCTACTCCTATCATCCTTTTCAGCAAGCACTGCTAATAACTTCTGGGATTAGTTCAGATTCAGATAAATTTGGACATATAATTGATCAATCTAAGGCCATTTCTGCCCTGCACTGTTATAGGGCTATCACTCCACTTTCAACATCCTGTGGAATCCTGGGCTTTACCGTTTAGGGAGACGCCTTTAGAATTCTCAGCCAGAGAGCTCTTTGGCCTCAGTAAACTACAAACCCCAGAATTGCATAGGATGTTGAAAGTGGAATAATAGCACTATAACAGTGTAGTGTGGAAACGGCCTAAAATACGTAATGAGAATATGTGACAGAGGAATGTAACAAACCATGTTCTAGATCACTTCAGATGTCTTTGGACAGCAACTCCCATCAGCCCTAGCCATCATAGCAACTGGTGAGGCCTGGAGATGTGAAGGTCCAGGGGAGAAAAATGTTTTTTTGGGGTGGGGGCATTTTTCCTGTTCCCCCTCCAGGCCTTTTTTCCCCTGAAGGTAAAAAAGGTTCCTCATAGTAAAGGTTTTCCTTACTGTTCGGGAACTTGCAGATCCTTAGTAAAAGCAAATTCAGTTTATAATTTTCTGAATAAACCATACTTTTAATATATCAAATGTGATACTTTTGTGCAAAGCCAAGTTAATGTTGTTGTTGTGTGCCTTCAAGTCATCAGACTTATGGCAAACCTAAGGCAAACTTACCACAGGGTTTTCTGGAGCTGAGAGTATATGACGTGCCTAAGATCATTCAGCAGGTTTTCATGGCAGCATGAGGAATTGAACCCTGGTCTCCCAGGTCATAGTCCAATGCTCACACCACTACACCATATTATACATAAATGCATTTTACATGCCTAAAGTAACAGAGAGACATTCAGTTTATAAACCATGCTAATATTGATCTTTTTCATTTTTTTTTTAAAAAATCCATCTGATTTAGAAAAAAAAACTTTTTTCTTCCCAAGTTTCAGAATTTCCAGTAGTTTTACATTTCTTGTGAGGTCTGATATGAGTTGAAGTCCAACATCTGAAGGACTAAGACTTGCCCACCCCAGTTTTCCTCCTCTCGCTCCCACCTCCATCTGTATATCTCACCTTTATATATCATGGAAGAGAAGAATCCCAGGCCACATGAAAACCTGTTAATAAAGATTGTGCAGAATTTTAATGTTTTGCAAATGAGTTACAGTGATAAACTGAAGTTAGGGCACTATGTGCTTGGACACACTTTGATCTGCCCAAAATAGTTCATGAAACCAATTAGGTTAGATCAAAACAAAATCAGGAAAGTGGGGAAAAGCAGAATGGGGGAGTAAGGGCAAGATCTGAGTGTATGAGAGAGTGAGGGAGAACATGTGTATAAAGGATACACTTCATCATCAAATCCACAACCTTTTATTCATTATTAGTGACTTAAGAAAAATACCAGATGTTCCTTGTGCACAATCCTAGTGCTGGTGATCTGCTTTGGATTTTGATTACTGGAGAATCCAGAATCATACAAGGGTGATGTGGACAGATTAATGGTCGGAGCTGAAACTTTATATCCATTGTGTGCCCATGTGTCGTATACAGAAATAAAGAAATATAGTTGTGGCCTTATGTGGTAGAACCTGTAGAACCTTAATTATTCAAATATAATCCAGAAGCAATTGATATGCTAAGATTGACAGATCATCTGACTGTCAGCATATCTTCTGGAGCATCTTTTATGCTCACACTATAGGAGAAACCTCTCCTAAGAGCTATTGGCAGCCTTCCACAAACCATTTGAGAGTCCTTCATTTTAAGCCAATATGAGTATTTACTTGTAAAGAGGTTTGGGGAGTGCAACCAACAGTCTGTAAATTCTGTGATGTGGTGTGTGTTACGTGTTTGCTATTGTAATGGAGGCAGAGAGAGGTAGATGGATAGTTTCCTTTGCCCTTTCTTTGAACTTCAATGAATTAAAAAAAGATATCATCCAGAGTTTTCACAAAGTAAAGGTGTGAATGGAAAAAGAGAGTCATGAACACTTTTTTCTCACCTTCAAAATTAACCTGCTCTGTGCTCAAAAGTAACAGACAGAACTCCCTATTCCAATTGCCTAGAGATATTTAATGTCCTTTAAACAACCTGGTTGGGACATTCATAGGTTTATATTCATGGCACATTAATTTTTTTTAAAGGAAGTCAGAAGACCTTTGAAGGGAAATTCTTTTAAAGTTCAGTTGCTTCTCTTCAATTTCAAAGGGCAGATCTGATAGGAATTCAGCCCAGGATGAACAATTACTTCCTATGCCTTGCAGATTCTGCAAAGGGGAATGTCTCTATTTCAACTAGGTTTATTCCACTTCCTTAAAGCAGAAGCATGGAATTAACCCAGGTTCTCTTGTTTTCTTCTTCATTGACATCATTCCTTCATTCACATCAGGTCTTGTGCTTTAGCTCTTTCTGGAGCACCCAAGTTACAGCTCCAGTGTAGATACTGAAGTGAGAAGAATAGTTATAGAGTACCAAAAACATGGCTGGTTCACTGATGATACCTTTTCTGATGCCATATAACAAAGCAATAACATTGTTCATATCACTGGTTTGTGGTATAAGCTCTGTGGTTCACCTGCATCTTAGGGAACATGGGATATACAGCCAAACAACTCAAATACGCATTAGTGCACTTTCTTACATTAGCTTGGTCTATAGAGTCTTGATCATGGAGACACAATTGAAATTTATCTTTGGAAATGTTGGCCAGTATCACTGTTATGATTTTTAGCAGGCTCAATAGTTATTCCATCATCCTAGGTAGTTCTGAGAAAGGTAGTTCTATGAGAAGTGGGCAGTTTAGGAATAATTTGTGGATATTCTAGGTTTAAAGACAGATAAATGATGCAGAGAAAAAAATAAGACTGTAACAGAGACCAAAAACTCTCTTGATTTAGATGCATGGATATTCTTTTTTTTTGAAAGATGAAAGAAATGAGTTTTGAGGCAGTCTTTGTGGATTAAATGGGCTTTGAAGATGAATTTGAAGCTCTCCCTACTGAATCAAGCAGTATGTTATGCCCACCGAAGCAGGCACAATACACTCCCAGTCTTGGCATTTGCAAAGAAAAGAAATGCCCACAAAGCAGTCTGCTATATTTGGCACCTACTTACTCTGAAGAGGAGCTGCCAGGTTTGTTGCCAAATCTTTTCTGAAAACCAGCTTGCTCATATTCTGGTTGGGCATTCACAGAATTAGACAAAAGTGTCCCATGCTTAGTAACTTACTCAAAGAGCAATTCTTACGGTATAAAAATCCACATGGTTCCCAAAATGTTTTTGTGTTGGCGAGGCTGTGTGGTCCAAAATGGAAAATGAAATATAATGAATTGTGTAATGCAGAGGAGCCAAACTGTCTCTGTATGTCTGAAAATATATGTTTTATCAGTTTGGTGAAAAGGATGTCCAGCTCTTCTAAAAGGGTAATAGAGGCACCATTGCCCCTTAGGCTAATGGCTTCTTTGCTATCGTAAAAAGTGAAAGCTTGTGGCAAGAGTATCATTCTGAAGATCAGGGGAAAAACCTTCTTTGGGAGGGTCCCATTTGTTGAATGGTGAACTGATATTCCTCTGCACCAAGTGAATGTGCCTAGTGGTCTAGGGAAGGGGGCCTCCTAACAGAGAGTTATTAAAGATGAGTTTGTTGCAAGCATGTCAACCACATGATTGCTTGCCTACATGATTCAAAATTTTGGAAATCACGCATTGTCTTGGAGGAGTTACACTTTGCCTATAACTCCCAGTATCCCCTAGGGATGTAGTACACTGGAGGGGTCTGTGGTCATGAGGTACATGGGAGCCAGTGAAGATGGAGAATATCATTGCGCATTCCTGGAAGTGAAATTTAACTTGCTACTTAGGATCTATGCAGAAGAAATGGTACCTGCAGGGTACAGACAGAGTTGGTGTACAAATGCAACAGTGGGATTGTGGAGAAGGTTGGGGAGAAGGCTTATAGTGGGATAAACAGCCTGTACAGAGCTGAACTGGAACTGAACCAGCTTGCTGGGGCTCAATATTAGAAAGGTACAACAGCAGTTAAAGTGACTTCTGGGCAAAATCTAATCGGAGCTAGGGAGCATCTGGTTTGAGATGACTCATCACTCTGGCATGACAGTGTAATTGTAGAGCATTCAAATAGGGACAGGATCGAACTTGGCAATGAACGAACAATAGAGTGAATGGTGAAAAGGGCCTGTAGGGGGGAAAAACATACCAGAAACATTTGGAAAAAGCATAATGTATAGATGTTTTGATACTAACAGGGATAACTGGACTGTAACTGGATGGTTCAGTGGTAAGGAATGTAGATATATCATGGTGAATCAGATATAAGTTTATATGGTTATAACACTTCATATACACACTCTGGTGAGAACAGAGAGAGATGTTCTACTTTGTATATCAAAAAGGACCTGAAGAGTCTAATAAAGTGGAATGCTTAAAAGAAATAAACAGATCCGATAGAATTGCTGTGGGTGATAATAACAGGTCTGAAAAGCATCATTGATACTGGTGATGTATCTTTACTCTCTGACCAAAATACTCAGGATAATCTTGAGAATGTGGAATAAACTGCTATAATTATGAATGACGTTAGTTACCCTAACATGGATTAAGTAAGTGCATATTCAGGTTTTAACTAATAAGAAGAAAGAACTCTAAATATTCCAAATCAGTACTTCTTAGGATATCTGATATGGGGAACCAGTTATTCTTTTCTCTTGTCTCCCAGGGACTGATACCATATTTGTGCCCATTGGGTGCAAAAGTTTCTTTCTTTCCCAGAAACTCACTGTGGGCCAGCAACCAATAGCTTTAACGGACTTGCATGTGTCCATGTACTACCACTTTGAATAGCATTGTCTTAAATTACTGTGCTTTAGAACAGTTCAAATAGAACTAACCAGAGGTGGCAGGACTAAGTTGAGGACTAAGCAGCTGTAGATTGTACAGAAAGTCTTGGGTCCATGTCAGTGTGGTTTTAGGAGAGGATTTGTGGTTTGTGATGCTGAGAAACTGGGACATTAGCCATCCTTAGCTGGCCACTGCTGCAAGTGGAGGAGATCAGAGGCAGGTTTTTATAGGTCTGCACAGTTTGATTGGAGCTGCCAAGAGGGAATGTAGCCCTGGAAGAGAAGTGCTTGAGGTGGGGGAGGGCAAGGGTTAGAGAAACGTTTAACTAATCAAATCCATGAAAGTTAAACCTGTGAATGTGGAGGGCTGACTGCATTAGAGAAGCATAACATTGTTCCCCACCACAAGCACAACAAGTTGTTGTGTTTCGTCCTGTGTATTTATATTCTGCCTTTTACATGAAATTTGTAGGGAAATGGAGAAGAGGATCATCTGCCCTGAATTAGGGGCATGCCTAACCTGAACCTCCCCACTAATACTTTCCAGTTTGCAGTGCAACAGAGAAGCACAATCTCGTACATTCATCTTCTGCTTCCTATCCCATTTTGCTTCCTCCTAGCTCCAGCATGAAACTCTCATTTCAGTTGCAACAAAAGAAAACAGCTCTACATAGCACTATCTGTCTGGATTTCATCAATATACTCAATGTGTTTGTTGTGCATGTGAAAGAAGGAACAGGGAACCATATCATTGGGAGAAAATGTGGGTAGACCCAAGACTCATGCAAAATGTGAGTGATCTGGACTCCACTCTGTAGCTGGTACATATACTTGCAAAAAGTATATTTCTGTTAAAAGTCAAATAATTACACTTGATGTGAATTAGCTCCTCTAAATCTGCAAGAGGGTTAGAAGAATCTGTTCTGGTTCATCTACCACCATAAGTAAGTCAAATTGATTCAAGCTGGGGGAAAGTATGCCAGCCTTGTGCCTTTTGGATAAAGAAGCAATTGAACAAGAATGATTCTGGGCCGATGATGATGATGATGATGATGATGATGATGATCCAAGGAAAAGGTTTAGCTACAGACTTCCCCCACTTACCTGGTTAGGAACCAGAGCACAGTCAGAAAAGAGAATTTATTGAAAAGCAGAACCCATGTACCATACTGTAGGGAGCATGAAGGGCTTATGGAGGCTCACTTGGGACCAACCACACGCATACTGCTTACAAGGTCTGTCAGCCATCTTAGCACCTTTCCCTCCCTCTCAACTCATTTTACAAGCATAGCACACATGTGAGCAGTTCCAAGTGAACCTCCATAGCCAAGAAAAACTGATGGAAGAGAGGAACCCCTATCAAATTAATGAACTTGTCCTTAATTTGGAAGCATCAAAAAAGTGAGCCATCAGATAACAGGGGCATCAAGTGATAGGGGCTTCTTGTATTTTTTTCTCAATGTCCTCCCTTGTGGCCCCATTCACAACCTGTTTAATCTGGTATGTGTGTGAGAGAGAGAAGGAGAGAGAAAGAGAGAGGGGAGAGATGCAAGGGGAAGAAGGAGTTAGAACATTAGATTGCCTGTAGCTAGAGCCCAAGTTTCTCTGGGTAGCTGATGTAAGGTGTGTTCCCTGTCTGTCAGCAAAACAGCCAGAAGGCTACAAGTCAGTGGTAGCAAAGGAAGAAAACTTTATTCCAAAAAGGAAGAGCAGAAAAAGAGGGCAATGAAGGAAAGAGATGTGTTTGTGTGCGCACATATGTGTTATAATCTCATTGCCTGCTGAAAGGAGACACTGGGGTGGTGAAGGATTCCTTACTTTATTTGTGACATTTCCCCACCACCATCCATCCTTCTCCCTCTCTAGATACATTTTATGTGAACAAAAAAATCCTGTCTGATTACATAAATTAACATACATAATTAAATTAGAGTCAACCCTGATCTTAAGAGTCAGCCCTGATCTTAACTGAATGTGATTGGCTTGGAAATGTCCATTCTGGACCTGAAGAACAAGGAGAAAGGGAAGGCAGTATGCTTTATTTGAGCTCATGGGTGATCTTTCCCTTTCCACTGAAAGCAGTGGATACGAAATGCCTAATCACATCATTTGTGAGCATTAATGGAAGTCCATACTTTCTCAGCTGGTAGTTGTGGCATGCAGTACATATTATTTCCTCTCAGTCTAAAAAGAGCTTGTTACAAGGGTGGCTTTTCCGTAACAGGTAAATGGGGTGATAATGTGAATGAATCCCTGTGTCTTGCCTAAGTGCATTTTGCCACCATGGTATGGGAATCTGGTGATGGCTGTGATCACAGTGTGATTGGCTCTTTTTCCAGAGGTTTATGAAGCTAACAACAAACATATAATTCACATTTAGTATAATTATTGGCTTTCCTCCCTAGCTTGGTTTGACCTGAATACAGTTAAACCTCTTGCACAGAACACTATGGCCTAAATCCAATTGCACAAGCTAACTAAAGTAGATCTACTGAATCATAAGAATGTGCATAAATGCTGACTTACCAAGTTATTATTGATTTGATAGGTCTACTCAGGATTAAGGACAGTAACATGCAACATGTTTAAAGACAAAGAAACTTGCGAAGAAAAATGAAAATTAAAGATTTGCTGGTAATATTATGTGAGTGTTGCCATTATTGTACAGTGCAGTCATGTGTACTCCAATGTAAAATTTGACTCTTGATAATTCCCAAGGGGTCCTTGTTGAGAAAGTCACCTGTAACCAAGGAGTCAAGATCCTATGCCAGGGCTTCATAGCATACATCTCTGTACTCAGAGTTAGCATGTTGATTATGCTACATGATTCTTGAATTGAGTGACAATATTACACAACCATTTTTGTGATTTAATGCACAGCTGAATGCAGATCTGAAGAAGTACTACTGCTGACATCAGTAGGGATAGATAGATATACATGTGGAATGGCACTGCATGAACAACTGCACTTCCATGACTTTGAACTGAATACCGTTGTTGCACATCAGATAGAAATGGAGAACTTACACAGGTGCAAGCTACCAACAGAATTCCAAACACCATGTGATTATTAGGCCTGTGCTTGAATGTGTTGTGTAAGGAATTGCCTTGGAATTGTGCCTCCATTTTATTTTTCTTCTAGTTTACATACTGTAGCTCCTGCCCTTCAAAGAAGACGATGTTAGAGTAATGTCTGCCTGGTGGTAACAGCAGATGGAATGGACTGCCATTACTATATTAAAGCCTCATGAAACAGACTGAGATGGTAGAGTCATGAGGTGATTGGAGAAATTATACCACTTCAGACTTGAGAGCCCATGTGAAGTAGTAGTTAGAATGTTGGACTAGAATTTGAGAGATCCGGGTTCAAGTCCCCGGAGAGCCATAAAGTTCACCAGGTGGTCTTGTACAATGAGTTCCCCCCCTCATTATCTCTCTCTCCCTCTTCCTTCCCCCTCCGTCTCTCTTTCCCCTGACTTCCCCCTGACTTACCTTACAGGAATACAGTGTGGAAGAGGAAAAAATATAGTCAGCCCTCCACTTGCATAGGAGTGGGATGCAGGCCACCCATGAAAATGGAAAAATCATGAATATCATAAGCCTACCAAACTTTATTTGACACACACAAATAAGTACCTGTGCTGGCAGAGTGGCTGGGCCTGGGTGCATGTGTGTTCCCTCACTCGCTTGCTCACTCATGCAAGTGAGGGGGAGATGGGATGAGGTGAGGGAATAGGAAGAGGAAGAAAGGAGGCACCCATCTGATCTCTTCCCCTTCCCCTGCCTGTGTGAATGAATGAGCAAGTGAACACATACACCCTCCTTGCCTCTTCCTATTCCACCTCCTTCTCTCCCTCCCGCCTGCATGAGTGGCAAGTGAACAAATGCACACATGTGCCCTCCTCCCGTCCCTTTCCCCCTCCCACTCATGCAAAGGAGTAAATGAATGAACTCACACACCCTCCTCATCCCATCCCCTTCCCTTCCCCCCTCTGACCCACACAGGCAAGTGAGGGAATGGGTGCACAGCTGGACCCAACCACCCCGTCAGTTTGATTTCCTCCCAGTGAAACAGTCCATGATTAATCAAATCCACAAATGCTTAACCCGCAAATGTGGAGGGCAGACTGAAACTAGTAAAAAGTAAACAGTAGATTCCAGGTGGGTACATTTATTTTGGTTACTTAGGGAAGCATTCATAAATGTAAACCTGCCTTCACTTGATGTCCCAAGCAGTTTAGCCATTCTCCTGCTTCAGAACACCAGCACAACAATCTGCTTCATACCTCGATGAGGTTCTGGAAAAGTTAGAGCCTTTGTTGGCTCATTTGCTCTGATGGAGTCAGTCCTTACCACTCCCATCTCCTGAGCTGAGGTTTCTTTTTTTTTTTTAATTCTATATTTTTTAAAAAAATTAGAAATACAAACTTACATAGTATTCTTCTCTTAGCTTAATAAGTTTCAACTTATTACATATACAACGCTGCTAATTTTCCATGTCATCTTAAACATTTCAAATAACACTTCCCCTCTTCCCTGGTTTGATCTTTCAATTTTGATGTTTTAACACTTAGATCTCACAAGTTCAAGCATCTGTTTGTAGACTGGTCTCCCAACTTGTACATACTAAATTAGATACCGTTCGATTTATCGTTTATCTTAAAGTACTCTTTTGTTTACAACTGCAAATTTAACTTTAAAAATTTGTTTCTAAATAGCATTTAATCATTCTCAAATTGATTGTTCCCTTTCTTAATCCTACTTTTGTTTCATTTTTCATTCTGAAAGATAACTCTTCCATTAAGCAATATTCTTGTATTTTATCTACCCACTCTTCCAAAGATGGGCTTTCTGTTCTCTTCCAATATTTTGCCCATAGAATCCTAGCTGCCGCTGAGCTGAGGTTTCTAAGCTGCACCTCGGCAGTATCCCCTCAGTGGTTGGCTCCACTGGTCCCTTTGAAGGCCCTGACCTACCAACAACCACCCCATGATGTTGGTGTTGTGCTGCTGATACGTAATGGTGAAGAGTAGCCCCACTTTAGCAGACAGACAACCTGTATCTAATTGGTCTTTGTCATTTGTAATTCTCATGACACTGAGAACCTGATAGCCATGCTAGAAGCTGGCAGCATTCCCATTTGAATAAATACATTCTTTTATTCCTTATCTTGGCTATAAACAAAAGACAAGTGTCTCCCTTGCCAGGTTCTCACTTAAGACTGTCATTTCTATTGCTGTCATACCTGTAGCTAATAGCAGCTGGCTAATCTTTTGAGGAAATATGACCATCTTAAGCTTAGCTGCTAAATCATCCTCCTTACGCTCCTCATCCTCCCCTTTTACAGTACTTAGCAAGAATATTCTTAGGAATAATGGCTGAGATTCTAGAACAGCTAGATCAGTTAAGTATACTTAATGAAGTTGTGTCTCCTGGCCTCACACTCCCTTCCAAATTCTGACTTACTAAGAAGCAGCCACTGAGAGCAATGGGGGCCTATCCTGCCAATCCTGGTGCAACAGGCTGATGTAGTTATCCCCTCTCCCCCCCGAGCTATCTCTTGTGTGATGGTCAGAATCAGGGTCCCTGTTGTAATTCCTTCTCACACCAGAGTTCAGTTGCAGGGAATGGAAATGTCAGAGTGCTGTCTCCAACTGACAGGAGAGCAGGACTCCCCCACCTCACTGCTTGCAGCAACTGCTGCCTAGTAAGTCAGAATTGGGGGACTTACATTGTTGTTGTACACCTTCAAGTTGTTTCTCTGATGTCTGGTGACTCTAAGGTGAACCTCTTACATGGTTTTCTTGGCAAGATTTGTTCAGAGGGGAGTTACCTTTGCCTTCCTCTGAGGTGAAAAGAATGTGATTGTCCAAGATCACCCAGTGGGCTTCTGTGGCCAAGATGGGATTCAAACTCTGGTCTACAGAGTTTCGTAGAATGATAAAGCTGGAAGAGAGCACAACGGTCATCCAGTCCAACCCTCTGCAATGCAGGAATACACAATCAAAGCATTCCTAGGAGGTGGCCATCCAGCCTCTTTTTTAAAACCTCCCAAAGAAATAAACTCCACCACACTCTGAGGCAGTGTATTCTATTGTCAAATTGCTCTTACTGATGGGAAGTTCTTTCTAATGTTTAGATGGAATCTCTTTTCCTGGAGTTTGAAGCCATGTTTGAGGCTATGTCCTAATCTCTGGAGCGGCAGAAAACAAGTTCACTCCATCCTGCACAATATGCCTGTTAGCTGAGATCCTGTTCGCTGAGCTCCTGTTCATAGTCCAGTGCTCAAACCACTGCACTATGCTGGCTCTCTGAGAAAGGGCTTTTACAATTCCTGTATATTCCTACACTATTGAGTATGGAGGGATTATGTATATGAATAAGTTACAAAGGTATAAGTCTTGGTTATGTATTTCTAATTGCAATTGTGAATTCCAGCCAATATCATCTTCTTTGTGGTCCCTGTCTTGCACAAATAGAGTTTCTGTCTGCACAGACCCTTCTGTAGAACATTTCAGAGCTGGGCAATTCTGGAGGGAATCCCACCCCTCCTCCTTAGTGCTTATGTCTAGGTACACCTCAGCCAATTCTCTTCAATTCCTTTTCCTCTGCAATGTGAGCAATATGGTTAAGAACTTCTTCGTCCTCTTGAGCTGAAAGTTTTACCTCATTGTTCTTTCTGATACTGAAAAACCATCACCTTGCATCCCTCTCTGCAATCTTCAAATACTCACAAGTATGCCAGCAAACATTAAATGTGCAACACAACAGTGTAATATATTATATCACAACAGTCAATTACAAGGTTGTTGTGTGTGTGGGCCTGCCCTTCTGTGGGCACTGGAAATGACTGGAATGTTGGAGTCAGTGATCCTAAACGTATGAGTGTTCACTCCATTCTTCCTTCCACTAATCTTTTATACTTTGACTACCACAAAGGCATGTGTACAAACCACCACCACCCTCTGATCTTCTGCTGTTATTGCTGCTGCTCCTCCTCCTCACTATGCCAGCATGCCTGCTTGCGTTGGCAAGCAAGCAGAGATGGCAGTAGCAAGGAGAATTAGCAGCCCTCTATCTCTTTGCAAGTCTGATTTCCCTCCTAAGGGTGACAGTGGATCGTTCCCACTGCTGCTCTAGGGAGCAGATGGAAAAACTGATAGCAGTAGACAGCACAGCTCCCTGCTCGCCTTCCTTGCCATCCAAAGAAAGGATAAGCAAGAGCTCTTTGTTACTTTTGGAGCTCAAATGGGTGAGTAGTCTGTGATGGTGATAAGAAACAGTTTACAGATGTCTGCTCTCTCTCTCTCCCCCTCCAGATATCTCTGAGGATTGGGCCTGGGGAATCCAATTGTCATCAGTGCCCATGGCCCACAGAAAGAGAGTGGGACTATTTCTTCACTAACCACCAATTCTCAGGGCAAGTGAGCTGAAGTGAATCGATAAAGCATCTGTGCCATCACAAGTAGTCATGCTGAAGGGATGTGTGGGTATGGATGTGCATGCACGTGTGCGTGCTTGTGTGTGTATGAATACTCATAGAAGGCATCTTTCTAGTTGTCATCTCGCTAGCCTGGACCCAACCCTAGGAACTGGGCATTTGGGGTGAAGAGTAATGAAGCTGTTGTAAAATGCATAACTATGTAAGAATACTTATTTATCCAAGTATAAAACGTAAAAGGAACGAGGTGTAAATGAAACGTCACAGTCCTGAGATGGTGGAATGGAGATTGCAGAGAAAAGGCAGAATTTTCAAAGCTATTGTTCACCTAATCTTCTTGCAGATAAAAGCTTATCCCCAAGGAAGCTTTTCTACCTTATGAACAGAATTTTTACTTAAACAGAGAATAGAGATATTCAAGGATTACCAT
Organism: Ctenosaura bakeri; assembly: GCA_948474755.1. Classification (NCBI taxonomy): domain Eukaryota; kingdom Metazoa; phylum Chordata; class Lepidosauria; order Squamata; family Iguanidae; genus Ctenosaura; species Ctenosaura bakeri. Next base: position 777,323 of record CAOLHI010000122.1, on the reverse strand, counting down.
ACTTGCAGTCTGGGATGATACACAGTCACCTCTACCACCTCAGTCTCCAGAATGTAACAGCTATATTAGTCAGACTCTTCTCCTGCCCACTGTGTTTGGATTTTATTTTCATCAGAGGTTGTTTATAACATTAGTGTCTCCTTAAACTATTTTGCATGTTTTTCTCTTGGTGTGTGTGCATGTTCTATTTTAGATTTCTGTCTAATATAGCCCACATTCCTGCTGCTCACTTTCTAGATCTGTAGATTCATCATGCATACTGCATACTCCTTTGATGCCCATTTATGTGAGTATATCATGAAAACATGTTTTTCTTAGATGAAGGAGTCCCAGTTGTCTTCTTGCTCCATACTACTTGCTACTTGTAGTCTTGACAATAATGATATACTCAAGAGAAGTGGGATGTTCCTAATCAGTTATAGAGAATGTTAATCATCAATAAAAATAAAAGGCTGGAAAATCTATTTAAATTAGTTGCTTTGTGCCTCTCCATTATTCAACTTTGTCTGTTAGGTCGTTTCTTCAGTCCATGTAAGTTGTCCTTTAGGTTATTCTCTATGGATTTCAGGCCAATTTTGACATCCATTCAATGGACAGGGACCCTCTTGGGAAGTCTTGGGTTGAGTATTTCAGGTTTCGTGGCTGGATCCATTCCAGCTTTCTTTTACCTGATCTTTTTAAGCATGAAGAGTACAGCAAAATTGCTGTCCCCTTGGGCAGTCATCTCATACATGCCACACAGGCCTGTGCAGCATGAAGACAGAAGCAGAGCCAAGCAGGTATAAGACTGGGAGAGCGGCAAAGAGTATTGCATGTGTTTTTGTGAGGGAATCATAAAGGGAAAAGATGTGGAAAGAGAATGTGGCCACCACTAGGGCAGTGGTGTCCTATGCCTGTTCCAGAAGTGATGCTGTCTATACAGGAGAGGTGGGGAACACATAACTCTTTAGATGTTGCTACACTATAACTTGCATCATTTCAGCCAGTGGCTTGGCTATGCTATATGGTTCTGATGGAAGTTGACATTGGGTGAGGCACAGGATTTATATCCATGCAATGAGGCTTTGTTATCACTGTTCTCTGCAGGATTTTTAATTTTCCATGCCATTCTCGTTTTGTATTTCTCTAGAACTTATTTCAAAAGGTCTCTCTGCTGGAAAGTAATTTTTATGTTCATTCCTCTGTCTGTCTACCTGGTACATATATCCTTAGAGTATTCTTTCTCCTATTTGTTTTAGCATTTCGATTGTCATTTCTCCATAAATTATTTCCAGCTGCTTTCTCATTGTCATTGCCTGCTGTCTTCTAAGCATCTTTCAATTTGGCACAGAATTGTTAAATGCATTTCCCCAAAAAATAACTTAAAGAAGTAAAGCTAGGTTTAAGAGTCACCACACAATCCAGTGGTGCAGAAGGAGGATTTACACCATTGCAGCTTAAGCAGCAATAAAAACATGCAAAGATTGCTGTGGAGTCTTGGCAGACTTCTATCAGCATAATACCAGATTTCAGGCTGTTCTGGCAACAGCCTTTTGGATCCAATAGTCCATAGGTGTGTGGATCTAATAACTCCCTGTATTAAGGATGAGCCCCAGCGGCACTGAATGGAGCAACTGTCCCTTTGAATGCATGATGGCATCCAGGAATAAATCCTTTCAATAACTGCCTTGTCTGGTGACTTTTGTGAGTTGCCTATGAATTATAAACTTCAGAAAACAGAGCCTGATTTTAACAGAAGCCAGACTAATATTAATTAAGAGGTATTGGGGTGGGGCATTGAAAACTGAGATACAGTTCTAGCTATACAGTCAGCTCTCCATATCCAAGGAGTCTGTATTCACTGATTCAACCAGCCACAGCTTGAAAATATTCCCCCCACACACAAAAAAAACCTATCCAAAAAAGAAACTTTTGTTTCGCCATTTTTAAATAAGGGACACAATTTTTTAAATAAGGGACGTCATTTTAAAACACCATTGTATATAATGTGACTTGAGCATCCACAAATTTTGGTATCCATGGGGGTTGGGGTGGGTCTTGGAACCAAACCCAAGTGGATACCAAGGGCCCACTGTATAAGCAACAATCTCTCTTTTTTTTTAATATTAAACAGACATAAACAATATATAACAATGCACAAAATTAAAAATAAGAAAACCATAAATACATATGAAAAAAACAAACACTATATAACAAAACTGCAAGCATCTACTTAAACTAAAAACCCCTCTAAAATAAAAAGTTGGTTCCTGCCCTTGTTACAAACGGCTCCTACTAAACAGTTACACTTAAGTCTTTAATTAAAATCAAGGTTAATTCTTGTTGCTGATAGTAATTATAACCTTGTCTATGTATCCAATAAAGAAAATTTATCATTTATTCCTAAAAAAGAAAAAAAAATAGGAATGATTGCAAATCACTTGTTAACATTATTCTATTATTTTTGCTAAAATAATAGCAACAATATCTTGAGTGAAAGTTGGGCATCTGGTCCACTTGTGAATATTATTTCATAAAATGCTTATGTTTACTAAGGTTTCAAGTGATGATTGTTGCAACTGATATTTCAAAATACAATGGCTTTTCTTTGGTTGGTTTTGGAAAGCTGGCGCTCATAGTTTGACTTCTGTCAAACTTTGTGCCTATGTTGCACTTGCCCATTTATTTCTAATAGTACATGTTTTGAATTACTTCCATTCATGTGCAGTGGTGAAAACTGACAGAATATACACGGTGTTCATTTCAATCCAGTCTTTCTTCAGTTCATACATTAGCAGAGGCATAAGATAATTAAAGAATAGTTTCTCCCTAAGTGAACATTTTCTGACCTACAGTGTAAAAGAGGTTAAATGTATTTGAAATCACTCTATCCAATTAATTCTGGATATTTCTTACATGTATGCCTAAGCTTTTTTCAAAATGTTGCAGAGGTCTTGGTTCCACCAATATCCTGTGGCAGTTTTCTTAGCCTGAATTTTCCTAAGTTGAATCTCCAGGAAGTATTTATGCAAAAACACCCCACACACAAACTTTTAAACTCTCAAGGCCCCTTTTGTATTAATTTTATTTCCTCATTACTGTATGCAACCCTTCTTGAGTTAGATTCATCTGGGATTTTTATTACTGAGCTATTTAATCCCTCTTCTGAATCTTTAATGAAGATGTTAAGGAAAAGCCAGTCTTAGCACTGATTTCTGTGGTTTCCCTGTAGACGTTTTCTTCTAGTTTGGTAGAAGAATGCCATTCATCATTACCTTGTGTTTACAGCTTCTCAATCCGCACGGCAGAGCTGCTATCCAGACTTGTTCAAATTAATTTCTCCCACTAAGGTTTTGTGAGATGTTTTAATGTGATGTTTGATTAGTCACAGGAAGGAAAGAATGGGAGGTAAATGCTGTGAGCACAAGAGATGGCATGTTTTATCTTGGGTGCTAGCCTGTTGGTGACCTCTTGCATGCCACAGTGACAGGCCTCAGCAACAAGTTTCCCTCCTCTGCCTTGGTTAACTTTGTCACTACAGGAAAGCTGAATAAGTTGCTAACTCAAACATGACGTGCTGAGTGAAAGTTTCTCACAGAGATTCCTTTGCACAGGTCAATAGTGCAAGGGTTTTCCGTTTCCTTTTGACCGAGAGACAACAGATTTCAGGACATATACCATTGTGAGAGATCTGGCATAAGGGCAGCTGCTATTCTCTAAATATTGGTTCATCAGGTTGACCCAAGTATGCCATGCTGAGTGCTAAATTGTTGGAGAAAAAACTGTGAGTTGGAAGGGGATGTCAGTTCTGAAAATTGAAGTTTCCCACAGGCTGTATGAAGGTGGATTTTGACAAGCTTTTTCTTTGGGAAGTATTAAGCTTTTCAACCAGCATGTTGGTAAATTCTCTAGCAGTCTGTTCCTTTGGGTCTTTTGTCCTAGTTTTGCATTTCACTTTTGAAACACCTGTACATGTAATTTTTGGATCCCTCTCCACCACTATTTCAGTCTAAGGTTTCGTTGCCAAGCTCATTGCAAGTGGCAGAATGTGCTACAATCATTTCTGTGAAATGAGTCTTAAGCAGGTGGCAGCAGAAATGTATACGCCCACTCCTCAAAACTCCAGGTGAAGTCCAGATTACTGTATGCCAAGGTTTAGGTGATCTTGAAATGAATGCCATCTGTGGATGAAGGATACCTTGGTTTAGAGCAGGTGGTGCAGAACAAAAACATATACTTCTTTGTGCAAATTATTTATTCATATGAATGATGCAGACTATGGAGAGGTTATATATTATTTGACTCAACAGTGGTGATTACACACAGAAAGAAGGAATATAGTCTTGATGGGCAGATCTGCTTGTTGTTTGATGCATGCCTAGTTTTGTCAAACATAAGATTTTATTTTAAAAACAATGTCTGAGACAAGCTTACAAAATTTCAGTGAAACACATGGAGCATTAAAAACACAATTGTACTATAAAACCATAAACATTGTGAAAGTGGAGAGGTAGTTAGAATAATACTAGACAGATCAGCAGGTAGATCCACACAGCAGCACAATATCATTCAGTGAAAAGCTTGGAAGGAAAAAAAGGAGTGGACGAGCCGAAAAGATTTTGAAAAAGACTACTGGATGAGACCAGTGAGTCTTTTGGTCTGGCATACTGTTTCCCGCAGTAGCCCAACAGACACCACTGTGGAGCTCACAATCCAAGTCTGATGACAGTGGCCCTTGACCATTGTTTTCCCCAGTAGCTGGTATTTAGTGGTGTACTGCTTTTGAAAATAGGGGGTACCACATAGAAAGCTGTGGCTTCAGAGGCAGCTTGCTGCTAATGCCAAGAACACTTGCGCAGGTGATGCATTGCAGGGCATCACAGCAGAAAAGGGCCAGTTCTCAGTCATTAGCCAAATAGATAGGGCTGCTGAAAGAAGGGTTGTCCAGGGACACAAAAAAGTTGGCAAGACTGGTTCAAAGGAGAAGAGATAGTCTTTAAGATGCTTCAGCCCTAAGCTTTACATGGCTGTAATACTAGCACTTTGAACCCACATGCACCAAAGAGTTAGTAAAGCTCTGTATAAAGCTGGCAAGATGGATTCTGAACAATCTGTGCCCTACAGCACTATAGCAGCCATACTTTGAAACATTTGAGGCTCCTGAGTGGTCTTTAAACTAGGCAGCATATGTATAACATGTGTAGTAGTCAACTCTGGATGTTACCAGGGGGTTGATGACAATGGCCAAGCTGACTGTGCAAAAAGGTTCAAAATGGGTGCAAGAGCCCAAGCTGATGAAAATGTCTTGGCATCACAGGTATCATCAAGCACGCCTTAAAGTAACCTGCTGACTTACGGCAATCCCATGAATTTCATAAGGTTTTCTTAGGCAAGGAATACTCAGAGATGGTTATGCCAATTCCTTCCTCTGAAATATAGCTTACAGCACCTGGTATTCCTTGTCAGTCTCCCATCCAAGTACTAACCAGGGTCAACCCAACTTACATTCCAAGATCAGATGGGATCTGATGCCTTTAGAGTATTTAGGCAAGAATACCACATATGCATAGTAAAGCCTGAATCTATTAGAAACCCCATGTGATGAATCTGATATTTAAGACTGGAGCGTAGTCCACCTAGAATATGTTAAACCCCACCTTTTTGGTCAGATGGTACCCTCAAGCATCTTTTATCCAGGGGCGAGAAGGTGTCATGTTATACCTGTGAATCAAGCTTTGTTGAAAATGCATCTAGACACAACATTTTGATTGAAAGATTCTTTGTTGTATTCCTATGCCCTCACCCCTGGTTCCCAGGAAAAGGGTTAAAGGCAGCGGGGATTTGTCAAATGTCACTGAGTATACTAATCCCCAGTTTAATTTCTGAAGGTCTTGTAGAACAAAAATACATTACTTAAAGCATAGCTAAGACTGGCTATTTGTTGTTGTGGTATGCTGTCAAGTCAGTTCTGACTTATGGCACCTCTGACTTAAGATGAATCTATGTTGGGGGGGGGGTTGGCAAGATTTGTTACCTTTTCCTTCCTCTGAAGCTGAGAGTGTGTGACTCACCTAAGGTCAACCAGTGGGTTTCCATGGCTGAGTAGGGATTTGAACCCTGGTCTCCAGAATTGTAGTTCCATTCCCAAACCACTACACCACGCTGACTCACTGGTTATTTAGTGTATCCATAGATTTCAAATGATAATTTTTGCAACATGACTCCTATCAAAATTGAGCTATGGTTAATTTCATTTGGAAGTAATGAGGCCAGATTCCCAATTAATTCATTGTATCTATTCACTGAAACATACAGCATAGTCTTATAAATAATTACTCATAAGTAAAGCTTAACTGTTTTCAGTGGTGCCTGCACACTAGTAGGTATTATTTAGGATTATAGATTCATTTATAACCAGGTTGGAATACTGGGCACATGTTTATCTCCTCTGGTCGTTAAAATGTTTTTGGCTTCTAAGATTGAATAATAAAATCCCTACCAAAGCCTTAAATCTACACAAAATCAAGTTTATTTTAGTGAAATATTTGTTATCGTGAAAATACTATATTTTAAAGGAAATTCTGGTCTGCTCTAGTTGAAATAAGGGAAAGAGAAAGGAGTAGAGTGGATATCTTCCCAGGCAACCTGTGTTTAAAATTTTCAAGACAGCTCTTTATGTGAAATAAATTGAGATCAATGGACTTGATCTTCGGCTGGAGGGAACTGATGGAGTTCTGCTGAATAGAGCAATGTGGTTTAATAGCACCTGAGTACTAGCTCTTACATTTAACAATGCAATCTATTTATCTCTGGCCTGCCCTTCCCATGGGAGATGATGGCAGCTCCATTGCTGGAGATCTTTAAAATGACTCTGGACAAAAGAGTGGAGAGCAGGCTGGTGAGGGAGGGAAGGAGGAAATAATGTTGGTTTGGAAGGATGGACTAATAGTTTTTTCCTGCATCTGTAGTTCTCTTACTTTCACAAAGCTGTCCTTGTATGAATACAGCAGTATACTGGTGACCCAATTTTGCAAATGGCGAGGGAAACATAATTTTGCTTCTTCCTTGTTTTCTCTGCATAAATGCAACAAAAGAGAAGGGATAGGGTGGTGATGATTTTTTGTTTTTGGTTTTTTTGTTCCAGAGCAGAGACACAATGACCTGAAATCTGGATTTCTGTTTACCAGACCTGAAAACCTTTGGAGGGCTTGCAGTAGACCATGTGCTACTCCGACAGTGTCCCTCCAATCTGGTATATGGACAATCCTGGAGAGGTTATGATGATAATTCACTCTTCCCTTTGGCCTTTCAGCCTATTGTTTAAATTCTTTTGCAGTAAGAGATTGCAGATTGTGGGAAGGAAAAATACTGATTCTTCTGTCAACATGCCTTACTGCATAATGTCTGTCTACCTGTCATGCATTGTCTATTCAGTCTTTTTTAATTATCCACATCCACAGATTACTTCTCCTTTAACTGCATAGCGCAGCAACAGACCTTGTAATGTGGACACAGCCACTGCATTTACTGACAAAACCTGCTAGATGCTGCTGCTTCCCTGCTTTGCAATCACCCACTGTCTTTGGAGATGTACCCACTCAACAAGAGTCACTCCAGCCCTAGAGCAGTGCACCTGTGCTTTTTCTCCAGCTTCCTGGTCCCTTGTTTTTCAACTCAGGATGCTATTGTACCTAGTCACAACCACTGTCATCACCCTCCTGAGCAATTTTACATTGTTTGCTTTTATCTAGGAAGGGGAAGAAAATCACACATTGAAAAATGTACACTGTACTAGTCTCTAAATTCCCTGCAGTAGCAGCAATAACTGTTTGGCGCAGTTTGCCCATTAAACAGCTTTGAATCGAGTTATGGCCCTGTATAAATAATAGTGATTATAACGATACTTGGCCTCACTGCAAAGCTTTAGAGTGATGGATTTTTGTGGGAAGCAGTGGTACAAAGTGCCTGCAGCAAGAGATTTGAGTTGATAATGATGTTCACATTAGTTTTAGGGCACCATTCAAAAGGAGCAAATGAAAACACAAAGGATTCATCCTCTGTTACATACTACTTCCCTTCTTTGTTCTGATTTCTTTTAATATCTCACCAAGATTTAATGCAATTTTTGCTCTGAACATTTAGTTTGAAAGCTCACTTTCCATATCGGTGGATATTAATATTAATACACAGACAAATCATTGTGTTAATTAAGCCTTAGTCCAACCGAGTTGACCTGCTCGTTATTTTTGTTACAGTTTGTTTTGTTACAGTTTTATGCCTTCCTGGATTTCCATGATGACCTAGTACAGTGCTACTCAAAATGGTAATCTGTAGACCAGTCCTGGTCCTTGAGCTATTGGCTGCCAGCCCCTGAGAAGTTTCTAGGAAAGAAAGAACCAATTGTACTCAATGGGCACAAATTTAGTGCCACTCACTAGTACAATGGAAAAAATTAATTGCGAGTCCTCCACGTAGCCTGAGAAGCACTGATCTAGAACATAGTATTCAAGATCTCAGTGCATTGTACTAAGTATTTAAAATTGGTGATGTTTTCTTAGTTTTAGTTTCATGCTATTGTAGTGTTTGCTTTATTAACCAAACAACAACAGGATATACCAGAGCTACCTTTTTGGGAAAATGCTAAAATATCGTGAATCCTTCAGCCAGGATGACCATAGATCATATTGGCTAAGGGACTCTGTGAGTTGTAGTCCAAAAAAAGAAACTTTTTAAAACCCTGGGACAAGTGTGATTTAATATCTTACTTTGCATTTTATGGATTGTACAAACTGTAGTTTGCAGAAAACTGCTTCTTGTGTGAAAAAAAATAATAAAAAATGCATTGATTCACCAGAACAGAAACCATAAATAGAAACTTAGACTCTTCTTCCTTCATGTGTGAAGGGGGGGGGAGTACATGAGCTTTAGATTCAACCTTCTGCATTTCCATCACATCTGAATACGATTGCTTTTTTTAAAAAAATTAGAAATGCTAACCATGGAAGTGGATTTTCCACACCTTTTTGACTGCTAAAGGATTAATAAAGGATTGAAAGATAATTTTCCTCTACCTGAAATTCAACGCATAGAAGACGCTTGGAACAAAAATGATTTATAGAGGAAATTTACAAATAGATGTATATTTGGAAAATTGGTCAGCTTTTAAATAGATTAATGACTAGTAAAATTCATGACTAATATTATTATTATTCTTCCTTTTGTGTTTTTTTCCCCTCCTTTTTTTTTTGCATTATTGTAGAACATTATTGTATATAATTGAGAACATTTTCAAACTTAAATAAAAAAAATTAAACTAAAAAAAACCCCTAGAAACACATTCATACTAATAGGTTAACATGATTTAATGCTGCTTGTATAGTTGGTGTTTTTCTTTTTGGTTTGTTTGGCACTGTCTTCCATGACATTTTGAAGTTTTATATAGATCATGGCCAATCCACTTCAAATCATCATCATCGTGATGGAAGGGGCACCATAGAGTCCAACCCACTGCACAATGAAGGATCTCCAGCGAGAGCATCCCCAGCAGGTAGCTGCCTGACCGCTTCTTGAAGATGTACAAAAAGGTTCCGTTGCCAAACAGCTCTTACTGTCAAGAAGTTCTTTCTAATGTTCAATTGAGATATCTTCTCCTGTTACTTAAAACCATTAGACTAGATCCTCGCCTCTGGGTCAGCAGAGAAAAGGCTCGCCTCCTCCTTTGTGTGACAACTCATGAGGTATTTAAAGAGGGCACTCATGTCACTCCTCAATCTTTTCTTCACCAAGCTGAGCATGCCAGGCTCCTTTAACTCTTTCTCATATATTTTGTTTTCCATACCAGTTATCATCCTTGTTGATTTTCTCTAAATCTGCTCCAGCTTGGCTATATCCTTCTCAAAGTGAGGTGCCCAGTAGTCCCAATAAGGATTGACCAGCAGAGAATATAATGAGACTATTGCTTCCCTTGACTTGGAAAACGTGGTTCCATAAATGCTTGTTAAAATAGTATTTGCCTTTTTTGCTCCGGCATCACATTGCTGTGTCATGTTGGATTTCTGATCAACAATAATCCCAAGGTCCTTTTTGTATGTAATACTGCCAAGCCAAAGTTACCTGTGTATTGTGGCCTAAATGTGGAATTTTGCATTTGCCTCTATTGAATTTCATTCTGTTACTTTTAGTCCAATATTCTCATTTATCAAGGTCCTTTTTAATTCTGCTCCTATCTTCCAGTATATTAGCTACCTGTGCCAGTTCTGTATCATCTGTAAATTTGATAAAGATTCCTTCCACTCCATTATCTAAAACATTGATAAAAATATTGAAGAGCATGAGCTCCAAGAGAAAACCCCGAGGCAATCAAGAACTCCTTCCAATTTGAAGTGATGACAAATCTTTGAGTGCAGTGTTCCAAGCAATTGTGGATCCATCTGATGTTGTTTCAGTCTATTTCATATTTAATCAGTTTTGCTAATCAAAATAATCTCCCAAAAGTAACATTTTTGTCATAATTAGTGAATATTGACTTGTTATGCAAACATTGTAATGTCTACATTGTTCTGATAAAAGAATATTAGAAAGTAACACCATCATTACCAAAAGCAGCACAAGGAGTATTACTTCTAACACATTACTTCTAAGGTCAGTTCGGGAGTAACCCAAAAAGTCTTGCATTTCTGTACCTTCAGCTCTGTCATATTTTCAAATTTTCTCTTCTTAGATTATGACTCTGTCTACTTCTCTCCTCTACAAAGTCCTACTGCTACTACCTCCACCCCATCCTCCTCTTTTGGTCTTTTGCTAGAGACTCAGGGCCTTTCTGCACTACACTGTTACAATGCTGTTATTCTGCTTTCCACATCCTGTGGAATTAGCTCTCTAGCTAAGAAGTCTAAATGCCCCTCCCTAAACTGCAAACCCTAGGATTCCATAGGAGGTTGAAAGTGGAATAATAGCACTATAACCATAAAATGCAGGAAAGCCTTCAGTCTTTCCTTTTCAATTGAAAGGAATCAATCTTCATGCAATCATTAATTCATTTATTTTTTTTCTATTCCAATATGAAATTTGCAACTTGTCAGCCAAGGGCCATTCTTTACTGTCCCCAGCACGATACATGACCAATAATAATCATACTAGGGGTGGGTAAGAGAGCCTTAGTTTCTGACTTTGGGACATAGGAAGTTCTGGAGATTGTTGATTAAATAATAATAGTAATAATAAATCCCCCTCATGCATCATTGTTTCCTTTCTTCTTTTCATTCCCAGATGCTACTTCAACCCCTGATTCTGAAACAGAACTTCTGGTTCTGTACCAGGTCTCTCTTGAATGCCAGCCTAATTGAGGGTACTTGGCACTTGCTTTTCCTTCTCGTCTACCCTGACACTGAGGCAGGTTTGCAAAGATAGCCTTTGGCAAAGTGAGCTGTTGCTCCTATACTTGATTTGTGATGGCTAGCAGAAATCTAATTGGTTGGTACCCTCACTTTGACCATTAGAAGTGAAAATGAAATGGTGACTTCCCAAGAGGACTTCTGTCCTAGCACAAAGCTGATCGATGGGAAGTGTGGGTGACATTTATATAATTATCCATGGGTTGAGAAGAAGAGATGGGTGTTACTTCTCTCAAAACATTAGAACTTGGAATCATCCAGTGTAGTAGGCTTAACATAGCAGTCCCAGATTTTGTTCCTGTTCTTTCCAATTTTAAATTCAGTTAAAATAATTTGACCTGGAAAGCTAGTATAAAATGTCTCTGATTGTACCAGGAGCTGAAGAAAATATTTGAGGATAAACAGAATGTATATGGATCTCCAAAATAGAATTGGAAAGAACAGGAATAAAATGTGGGACTTTCTGGTCTCTTCTGTCAGTCTGGATAAGCAATAAAAGTGCAGCTAGCACAGTGTGATGTTTCACACAGAGGCCAACCACTTGCTTCTTTTCTTTGCCCTTTCTGGTAATTGGTACTCAGAGATATCTGAGAATGAATGTCCCATCTAGTTATCATGGCCACAGGACTGACGTTTCCTCCATGGATTTGTCTAACCTTCTTTTCAAAGTTATCAAGACTAGTGGGTATCATATCATGATGTGGCAGCAGATTCCCTGTGCTGTTTATGCATTGTGTGAAAGAGTATTTTCTTCTCATGTGGTCATGTGCGCAGAAGTATGTTGTACTGTGTTCTGTAGGGCTTGTACACTAGTGAATACAGTCCTAATGTGTCTTCCCTTACCTTCCCCCCATACATAACTTCTTATATCTTTTTCCTCTGTCAGCCATCTTTTTAAAACTTAGGAAAAACTCAAACGATGTAGCTTTCTTTTTCCTGGTAGGGAATGTGCCATAGTGTAGGTAACTGGAATGTTGCTCCACTGCTTGTGTGAAGTCTACTGAAGGCTGAAATACTCCTGCAGTGAAGTGTGTGTGTTCCCTGTAGGAGCTCAGTCGTGTTAAAAGTGGAGCGTTTTACTGCTAAGGCCTGCACTTCAGAGCCTGATATGTCTCCTGCTGCCTCTCCGAGGCATAACAGCTAAGAGAAGATCACCAGAGTTGAGGAAAGTTCTAGAAAGAAGTTTTTAGTATGTGAGCATGTTGAAAGGAAATGCCTTCTCAGGAGAAAGAGAAGGCATAGAGGAAGCACAGCACCTTATTATCTAATCTTCTTTGTCCAAGGAACTATCTGCTGGAAAGTTCGCCTCAGGGACTGTTTCCTGACATGGTCAAGGGAGAGTCTCTCCCCTATTAATTGGAAAAATCTAGATATTTCCAATTAAAGAAATCCTACCACATCAATAAGACAGTTATACCACTGATAGCAGAATTACATATTTGCATTTGTAAACATACAGTTTTATTTATTAGATGGTTATGTTTTTATAAGGTTCCTTCATACCCATTGAAACTCAGCTTATTTGACCCATGCCAAAACACTGTCAAACAGCTGAAGAGATTTAGGTCTCCTTATCCTCCCTTTCAACTCATTCTCTCATTTTGAAATGTTTCCTCTTTAGAAAACTATAGTGATTTTGTTTGATTTTCTGGACAGCTTTCCAGTTAATATGTATGTGTTGAATTTAATAGCACTAGAGCCAGGTGCCTTCAGGTCACTTGCTAACTTATGGCAAACCCATGAATTTCATAGGGTTTTCTTAGGCAAGGAATACTCAGAGGTGATTGTACCAGTTCCTTCTTCTGAAATAATAGCCTGTAGCACCTAGTATTTATTGGCAGTTTCCCAACCAAATACTAACCAGAGCTGCCCCTGCTGTGCCCATGTAATTCTGCAAAACACCTTGCATTGGATTTTAGCTATATCTCAGTAGTCAGTCAATTTTGTCTTTAGGAAGAGTCTGTCGTGACTCAGGACTGGATCCCGTATGATCTGAAGAAGCTTGAGATGGGGAAAGTGTGAGTGCAGGAATCACGGGGGAAAAGAAAAGAAAACTAGTCATTCAGAGACTTTGATGTGGAGAAATACAGAGACCAGCATTGCCTCTTCCTTCACAGTCATTCTGCCCTTCTGCTCCTATGACTTTGAAGATTCCACCTCTAACCGTTGGCACAGTGGGAGGCTCTCCAGCTCTCTGGAATACGAAAAATTGAGCATGACCTCTAGTATCTTCCACACAGGAGCGGAACAAGAAACTCTGAGCTACCTACAGCCTCCTTAAGCTCCAGTTGACTTCAGGCCTTTGTGCAGCAACTTCCCCGCTCTATATCCAGCCTGATTTTTCTCACAACAATGCTGAGAGCTGTCCATGGTCCTGCTGCCTTCAGCACTTGAACCATTTTCTTAGTTTTCTTAGTTCCTCTTGTTAGCCGTTCTAGTTTCTTATACCTCAGAACTCTTGAGTCTTTATTGAGACCTCTTCTCAGTCAGTGTGGGTAGCTGAAGTACCAAGTATCATAACATTTTCTTCGCTGGCTGCCTAACTTCCTAATTCTTTTTCTATCAGATGGTGATGATGGCCATTTTTGGTGGGAGTGGGAAATGATGTTTTGTCTCTAGTCATTACTAGAGTACTAATTTTGAACCTAGTATATTTGCACCCACAGTGAAGGAAATACTGGTTTTTCTTACACTGATTGGACTCTATGCCCTCTTTGTATCAAAGAGTGGAACATCATACACCAGCTGTGCTTGCCTATCATTTCTATAGATTACAGTGTATCCAGGGTTATTCATATCTCACTGCCCAGTGTATCTGCATCGTCTTTTATTTGCAAAGATGCCAGTTTTCTGATTTGACTTTCAGCCATCCCATACCAAATATCCCTTTTAGGGCCAAGCACACAAGAGATGGAGACAATGAATCCCCTAGAGACAATTAGGAAATATTTCACATCCCCAGCATGACAAACAGGGTAAACCTTGGCAATGACCATTTAAAGTTCACCAAAAAAAATTGTGTATCCGTTATAGTGACCAGTGCTAGCAGTTTGGTTTCATTTTCATTCAAGGCAGTCTCTTCTGTTAGAAAGATGTAAATCTTTGCTTATTTCATTTTTGCACATGTGAACAAAATTATGCATGCTTCCTCTCCATTGGGTCACATTACAGGAGTTTTGTTATATTTTAATGATTTTTCACAAATTTTGCGTTACACAAAATATTTTTTGCCCCCAGATATTGTATGTTGTACAAATGCTGTCACTGTGTACTTTCAAGTTATTTCTGGATTATGGTAATCCTAAAGTGAACCTATCATTGGGGTTTCTGGGGGTTGAGAGAGTGTCATGCACCCAAGGTCATTCAGTGGGTTTCCAAGACTGAGTGTTGAATCAAACTCTGATATTGAGGGTTTTAGTCCAACATTGAACTGTGCTGGCTCTCATGTTGTACAAATTCAACATTTTTATTCAAACAACTAAGCTACATGGGCTTCTAGTCTATATCCAGTATTTGCATGGTAAATCTTATGTTATTAAAGCTACCCACTGTTTTTTTATTCTTAATGTACAGGCTTACTGACATTTTGAGTAGTTTTGATTATGAATTAAAAGCAGTAGTGTCACTTCTGTAAGCTGATGTAACCACATGGGAAGGAGATTCCAAGCTGAGTTGGGACGATTGTTACTGGAGTATTTGTGTCAAAAATATACCAAAGAGATATGAAACTTTAAGGAACATCCATTTCTAGTATGAGAAATGGCTTAAATAATGCCAAACTATAAGTCCACTGAAGGATTATGCTTTCAAGTTCTAGGATGTTTTAGACACTCTTGTGGTATGTAATGTGGATTCCTCTTCTGCTTCCTCTCTAGAGAGTAGGCTGTATTACAATAGGAAAATGTATGCATTACTTTCCTGACACTTAGTGGCCAGCTTAGAAAAGAAAAACTGTGGTGAGCAGCAACTTGCCTGGGTTTTGCTTCAGGTCTCAAAATAAATGAAAAATATAAGCAAAATAGATTCCCAAGTGGCAAATTGGTCTTAGGTTTTCAAATCGTGAATCACTGACTTAAAAACTGTCTCAGTTCTCTTTACAAGCAGATACGCAAAGCTGGCCAATGTTGGCATCTGCTCAGTCCACAGCCCTCAAAACAGTCTGTCAACTTGTTCCTTGGAAACATGTCTAGCTATTTCTGTCCTTCTGTAAGGGATGAAATTACAACTCCAAAAACAGGCCTTTAAACTCCTGCCCTTTTTATATAAAAGAAGCTCTTTAAAGGAGAGCAGGTGGGAAAAGTCCTCATAACACAAAAATACTTTGACTCAGCATAGTGTGGATTGTTGTTTTTGTTTACTTTTTGTATCTTCTGATTTGTTTGCCTCAAGGAACATCACCCGTTCTTGTGATTTTCAACCACATTGATTAATCTGTGTTGTTACTCCAAAATGTGGGTGACCCAGGGATCCACCCATGATGCCAATGCATCTGTGAAACAGTGGGGAATGTTAACTCAAAGGGGAGGCTTCTGAGAGCGGGGTAACCTAATAGGATGTTTTTATACCTATGTATACCGGTACTAATGCAGGGACGCCAGTTAGAGATTTAAAGAATATTTGTTTTATTGGGGAGAATTAAATATCACATGCACACAAGATCCAAGCCGTCTAACAATCACACCAGGCTAGCTGAAGGAAAGGGAGGAAAAATTGGATAGCAAGGAGTGAGGGCGAAGTGAGTGATATTTACCTATCCAGAGAGAGGAAACAAAGTGATGTGGCCCAGAGTGAGAGTCCATGGGTAGTACAAGAATGAGAATCAGAGCAGCAGAATGAGGCTTGTGTCCAGAGTACTATGAGCTATCTGGCTCAGAATCAGAGTTTAAATACTCTTTTTCCACCCTGAGGGGCAGGGCGTTAATGGCTGTCTGGCTGTGTAGACAGTGGTATCCGGAATGAGCTAATGGCCTTAGTATTAGGTAAGAAAGGACTGATGGAATTATGATAGCTCCTTAATAGCAGGATAGGTGAGGGGACAAAAGAGGAATTTTGGTGGACAAAGGAAGAGGGTTGAAGACAGTCATTCTGTGGAGGCAGTTCTGTGGAGGCAGTTCTGGATGCTATTGTTTCTAAAGGTTGAGTTGTTGGAGGACATTTGCAAGTCTATTATCACTAGAGCTTTCCTGACTATGACCTGGCCATGCCCTGAGGTCCTGATCGGATTTAGTTTTGCAACGCATGTGTGCAACCAGTTCCTCTTTGCCAGCAGGCTTCCCAGCCATAGCAGGATATAATTTATATTTCATGATAATTAACATTTGCCAATTAAACCATATCATGGAGTGGGGATGCATGGCCTGATAACAGTGTATGTGTATAAATGCATAGGGAGAAACATTTTAGAAGATAGATATGGGAACCAGCATTGGACTACAACTCTGGAAACCAGGGTTTGAATCCCTACTTGGTGACCTTAAGCAAGTCATGCTCTTAGTCTCTGATGGAGGCAAGGGCAACCCCTGCCCCAAAAACAAATCCAAGAAAACCTCATAATAGCATTGCCATAAATTGGAAATAATTTGAAGGCACACAACAACAACAAGAACAGAAACAACAACAATTTTTTTACCCTATCGTGTATGAAAGTGCACACTAGAAATGACCAACTGATGCAGATACACAACATCCACATTTCCTGTCAAGCACTGTTGAGCAGAACATAAAATCATGCTGTTATAATGTGTTCTCCTGAAGGCAACCACTTTAGAATGAGGAGATTTCATATGAGCTCAGTAACCTATGCAAATCAATCTTCAGTGGGCAAGGTGGCTTTAGAGATTATAGACCCACTGACAGCTGTGACTCGTGCCACCTTAAAAGATGCACAGCTCATTATTCAGGCTTCAAATGTTTTGGCTGAGTCTTTCTGTTGGGGTTGCTCATGAGAGTGCCTCAGTTCATTTTGGTTCATACATTCTTCAAGAGTGTGTTTCCTACTTTTCCTTCAGAAGTAGGATTCTATTCACTGGTGCAAAGAAAAGTATTCCCAAAGTTGCCCTCTGCTCTGTTTTCTGGTGAAGACAGCAGCGCTGTGGAAAGGAAAGCGGGGGGGTGGGGTGGGGTGGAGAGGAGAGGGAAAGAAAGAGAGACTTGTTTAGATAATGCACCTTCCTCATTTTTATCGTATTTCTCAGTGAAACAAGGCAGATTAGGTTAAATATTTGTTAAACTGGGATAAATTTTAATGTGAACCTGGCCTTAGCATCTTCTTTTTGTCACTTCTATTTTACACAGTTATTGCCTGAACATAAAATGATATAGATCTGAATATTTCCCCAATGGCTTTTACATCTTCATTTATGTACAATTTCTCAATCTCTCTGAATGTTTCTTTTATACCTTTGATATTTAGGGATCCAACATTTTCTCTGTTTGCCTTCCAGATACTGGTGTGTTATAAGAAGTAATATTATTATTATTATTTCTTGTATTTCTAACCACTGTTCTTCAGATTCTTTACTACAGAGGTAATATTTGCTAATGTTTGTGCTTTATCTCTATTATTTAGCAAGATCTCTGCTCTATTGTGGCCTATTTAACACTGTTGGTTCATCCTGATGATGTGTTTCTGGCAGGTAGCTGCATGCCAACTCAAAATCCTGTAGAGAGTGAAATTCTGCTCCTTCCTTCCACTGGCCATCTTGTGTGGTAAACGACTCATGGAAAGACTACATTCCATGTTCAGACAGTGATACTTTAATTTATCAGTAACAAGAATAACGTCCCAACTGATTTTAGTTTGTCTTTTCTGATTAAATCTGAATCTAAATCAGGCTAAATCTAGATTATTATTTTTTTAAAAAAAGAATATGTCTCTAATGTGGCAGTACAGCATCACTTAAGAGCCTGAAAGATATCAGCAGTCAGTTATCACACTATTTAGCTTCAGCCCCATTCTCAAACTCTCTTTGCCAGAAAAGAACCAGAAAAGAAGACAAATACCAACATACCTAAATACTCTTCATAAAACAGATAGAAAGTAGAGTTAAAGGTAGTGTTTTTGTTATTTCTCAGCAGAATGAAAAACCAGTTTCCCTCAACAGTCTTCTCAAGCTACAGTACTGGGCCTGCTTACTTCAGAATTGAACACAGTGGAAATTATTTGTGTTGGAAGTTAAAGAGTAAAGTATAAACAAAACTAATCCTACAACCACCCTTTCATAAGAGAGAGTGAAAATTTGGAGGAAACCAATTAACATAGAGAGAAAGGCTTCAATGGCAACCTGTATCACATATCAAATTTTGTCATCTGTGCCTGAAAGGAGAAGGTGAGCAAAGGAGTTCTCTGATGGTGTGGCTCTAAGGTTCCAGTTGCCTCCCTCCATTTGCCAAGTGCAGTTTCAGACCGGACCCTCCATTCTGGACATTCTGGTCAACTCCCATCCTTGCTCCAGTAAAAGACAAGAGATGGGTATGCCTGAATGCTCCCTTAGAAGATTTTTGTCCAACTGAAATCTTTGAGCAGCCTTTGTTTGGGGGACAAGGAAATCCTCTTTGGTTTGATACGTGTAGGCAAACTCCTTGATGGAGAGCAGCAGTGCAAAAAGGTATCAGGCAGCAGAATTTGACTGTGTGCTGTAGGAAAAGAAACCTGACAGTCTGTATTTCCTATGTGTTCATAGCAAACTGATTCTGGTTCTTTACCATTTAATGCCCTCCATGAATTATACAAAAGAAGAAAATTAGCTCTTATGTGCTCATCATCTGCTTCTGGTAGTCATGGAGGAGAGCCATGCAGAGTGCTGTAGTCCTTCACCTGTGGAAACCCTGCTTAGGGCACCCTTCATTTCTGCTTATTATGCTTAGGTTGCAATCCCCTGCATGCTTATTGTCATTGCATGTCTTCAAGCCAGTTCCTCCTTACAGTGATCATAAGATGGTTTTCTGGAGGCTGAGTGTGTGTGATGCATCCAAGGTCACTCAGTGGGTTTCTGTGGCCAAGAGGGGAGCCAGACTCTGATCTGCAAGGTTGTAGTCCGATGCTCAAACCACCACACCATACAGACTCTGAATATACAAGTTTCTTTCTGCTGTGACCTCGATTTGAACCAAGGTTGCCGTGGCCACAATGTAGAGTACTAACCACTGTTCGACACTTACATACTGGTAACTTGTTTTTTCTTGAGACTCTTTCAAGTTGCTTGGCTCCATGTCCAATAACAATTTTGTGCATGCATGGTGAGGTGGCAGAAAAACAGAATGCATGAAAAGTGTGGATGGGAAAGCAGTTCTTTTATTCTTTCTCTCATTTGTTAAATTGAATTGCCATTTACATTTGTATTTTGCTGATCCCTAATAAATTTTCTTTTTTAAAAAATTCAGCAGAATAGTGAGACATCCAATCTTGCAGAGAAGTAGGGAATATTAAGTTCCATCCATCCATCATGACATTTTCTGCTAAAAACATGGTAATGTAAGGACATATAAGCAAGCACTACTTGGTAAGGGTTCTATGGATCATCGGAAAGGAACCTTCAGAGAAGGCAACTTCTAATCCCCCCTCACAGTTTCCTTCTTCTTTTTCCTACTTTTTTCAGTCCAATCCTCTACTTTCCATGTGCTTCTATGAGTTCTGACAATTCTTTTTTGAATATTTCATCAAACATTTGAAGGCAGCTTTCCGAAACATGGACTGATGGTGGGAAGCCCCAATTATTTATCTGTTCTAATTGTAAACCAGGATTGGGCAAAGTGTGCCCCTAGGGTTGCATGCGGCCCCCAAAGCTGTTTATGTGGCCCTCTGCTCTTACAGACTCCCCAGAACTGCCCTTTTTGTGCCCAAAAATAAAGAAGAGAAAAAGAAAAAGGTGAAATGTTTTCTTCTTGACAGTTCAGCTTTTAAATACGGTTGTGTGGGCTTTTTGCATGGATGAACATAAGACCATATCTATTTTTTTCAAAGCAGAAGTGGACTTTCAGTCTCTTGAGGTTTTGTTTTTGTTTTTCTCCCATTTAGTCCATGAGGCCACCAGAAGGTCCCCAGGGAAGATGATTGGCTCCCAGGCTGCTGCAGTTGTTCACCCCTGTTATAAACAATGGGAGAGTGATGCAGAAATTTCTTTTTTAAAAAATAACATTTTTATAATTTGAATATTGTGATTCCTTGGGGGAAAAAATTATTTCTGTAACCTGTCAATGATTCTGAATGCAGCACATACTTTGTCAAACAAACAATAGTGAAGAACTGGTTTAATTGGGGATGGCAGAGGCTCCCAATCCCTTTTCATGCTTGGAAGGTTTGTTAAGCCCAAGACAGTGAGAGATGATTAACTCTTCCTAATGAATTTTCTTAATTAGTAGTTTTTGAGGGGAACCAATTTTTATCTCTCCAGGTTGGAAGCAATGGCCAGGATAGAGAAGTAAAGCAATAGAAGCAGCTTAGGGGGAAGGATTGACATTGTAATGACTCCATTGTCTAGAATCCATCCTAAATTGCAGGAGCATGTATAGGAGGGTTATGAGAATGATGAATTCGTATACCCTGCCAATAGCAACTTGAATTACAATAACACCTGATGGCCCCATTCTGCAACACACTTTACATACCACTACTGACAGTCCTTGTTTTAAAGAACTGGACCAAGGCCCAGAAAAATTAAAGATCCCATTTTGTTTTTCAAGCAGAGAAAGCTATCTAAAGCACTTTCATTAAGATTTAATATCACATATTCACTTTGTACAACTGGCACAAGTCTTATATGGCTGTGAAGCTCTTCCATGTCTTCTCATGCTTACTAACACAAAAAATGTGATCCAGAATTCAGTTAAACTGCAATATATTTCTTTCTAGTGGTAACTTAGGTTTAGGTTGCTTAAAAAAGCAGTCTCCAGTGATTGCCTCTGGGTTGCTAGACTTCCCTGAATGAAATGTCCTGTTGGCGGCTGAGCGGGGCCAGGCAGGCTAGGGGTAGACTCGAGCCGGGAGTCGCCTCAGAAGCCTCAGCCAGCAGTCCAGCAAACAAACTAAGGCAGTCCTTGCAGCAGGTAAAACGTAGAAACAAAAGAAAGGGTTTCCTCACCCAGATAACGAGGGGTCGGCTGGCTGGCTGGCTGGCTGGCTGGCTGGCTGGCTGGCTGGCTGGCTGGGCTTCTGGACAGGAACACGGCACGGACGGAGATTCAACAGTTGTTGGTCCGTGCTGAGCTCTGCTTTCTTCTGGCCTTAAGTAGGCCCTCGGGGCTGGCATTGGCCAATCTGGGAGCTGCCGCGCAGCTGGGAGCCCTCAGCCGGGCTCACAGCTGAGAGCCCTCAGCCGGGCTCACAGCTGAGAGCCATCAACCAGCTGAGAACCCCCAGCCTGCTGCCGGCGCTCCAGCAGCCGTCGGGAGCGGCGGGCAGCCTCCTTGGCTTGCCACCGGTGCAGGAACGTGGGAGGGAGACCGACGGTCTCCTCAGGATCAGGACCGCAGGTGGGTGGTGTCCCAGAGTGGAGCCTGGGCCCCGCCCACCCCGGGAGTACGCCCGATCGGCCTCCCCCGTCATTGGCGGCCTCGCCGTCGTCCCCAGCGGCATCCGGGCGGCTGCCCTCCACAGCGGCGGCTCCACTGGCGTCTTCTTCGGCGGCGGCGGCTTCCCTGGTGAGTTCCTTGGTGGCGGCGGTTCGGGCAAGGCCTGGGCGGCTCTCCTCGGCGGTGGAGACCCCCGCGGCCCCCCCCCTCAGCGGCAGGAGAGTCCACGACCCCCTCCGCGGCCGCGGCGGCCTCGCTGGCATCTGGGCAGCTGTTCCCAGCGCCAGAGGCCTCCGCCGCGACTCACGAGGAGACCGGGATGTCCTCCGCCTCGGGAGCAGCTTCCGCGGCGGCCTCCGAGGTTCTGGAGGGGCCAGCAAGGCTGGAGCCCCCGACATGTCCTATATAATATGTGGCACAACTGTAGTCCTGGATCTGTAGTGTTCCAGAAATAAGGACTCTGAAACTTGCCTGTTGATTTTCTCCTCTTGCATGACTGATAATAGAGTAAAGGGGATCTTTTACGCCATTGAAATCCAGTCTCATGCCTGGTGCAAGAAATCCAGCGTTAATAGACCACCACCTAATGACTGTCCAATATATGTTCATCCCTTTTTTAACAAGAAAAATCCCATCTCCATCCTAGGTAATTGATTCCCTAGCTGAATTATTCTTACCATATAAGCTTCTTCTAATGTTCAGCTGAAATCCAAGCTTGTGTAAGGTCCATGTTATCATTACAAATTGAAGTGTGCAAAGCAGTGATTGGTGAGGGCCATAAATTCATACACAATACCATCTACCCAACACATTCCGAAGCCAGTGCCTGCCACTTAGCCTCCACATCCCTGACCAAGATGACCTGATGCAATCTGTTATTAATCTGTTCATCGGCACCAGGTTCTCAAAACATTGAGTCTCTCCAGTTTGCACTTTCATTTTTGTGCTTATCTACTCTTTTCCCCTCACCATTCAGATACATTGTTGCAATAAGCAGCCTGTGTATAATAGCAATTAGCAATACCTAACAAGGATACATAGTACCTTTTATGCAATGGTTAAATATATTTCCCCTAATACACATCCAGCAGACCATACTCATTTCCATATGACAAGGAGCTTAGCGACCCCTACAGACAGCTATCCAGCAGATAAGAACAAGCATTTGCCCTCTTGTGTGTGACAACTTTTCAACTCTTTGAAGGCTGTTGTCATGTCTCCCACTTAGTCTTTTCTTCCAGGCTAAACATACTAAGTTTCTTCAGCCTCTCCTCATAGTCCTTTATTCGTTTATTTTAGATCCTTAAAACAGACATCTAGGCATCATATAATTTGTATAAGCAAATAAAAACAGCACAATAATGAAATCTAACACATATGCGCGTGCACGCACACACACACCACAATTACCAACACAATAACTAATATAAATTTTACAGGAGCTTAAAACATAAAAGCAAGTAACAGGAACTAATATCAACATCAATACTATTAAGAGGTTTAAAAACATAGTCTATTAAAAAGTTGAATAATATAGATTCTGAACAACATCTTAAACATTCAACAAATGCTAAAATATAAAATGTGGAGTCATAATAATAAAATCTATAAAGGTCTAGAAGAATTTTTCAAAAACATTCTTAGTGTGGTGGCAGTAGGACACACAATGTGTGTATAAGACAGCCCTTTCTGAGGAGAGCATTTTTATGAGAGGAAGGAAGCGCATGATCAATACGGCTTTTTCCTGCATATATATCCTTCAGACTTCACACTGAGGAGGCATTCAAAGAGCCTCAACAGAGAACCTTGGGAAACAAGTAGGTAAATATGAGAGGAAGTGTCCTATGTACTGAAATCCCAAGTGTAGATCAGAGATGAGCAAATGTGTTTCTCCAGATGTTGAATTACAAGCAAACCAGCATAACCAGTGATGAAGTCCAACAACATCTGAAGAGGCACAGTTGTCTGTCCCCACTGTAGAAGTTTAGAGGTGAACCAGTGCTTTGAACTGGGTCTGGAAATGAATTGGAAGCCAGTGAAGATGAGAAGCATGATCGTTCCATCTAGTCCCCATTAGAACTCTTGTTGCCAGAGCATGAACACATTTTCCATAGCCCTGACCATCCATCCTTGTTGTCATCTTTTGGATCCCTTCCAATTTGTCTATATCCTTCTTTAAGTACGGTGCCCATAACTTAGTGGTTTCTCACATACTCCCTCTGTCTCTTCCTTTTTTCACACATTTTGTTAGAGTTTTATTTCTTGGCTATGTAGGATTATGTAGATACAATTTCAAAGCATTAGTAATCAGCACTAAATGGTTGTTATTTCAAAAGCGTCTGAATTTACATAATGTGATGTAACTATCTAATGCTGTTGTCTGTCATTATTTTCAGCAGCAGTTATACATTTCTTTCTTCAGAGAGATGTCCAACATTTATCTGGGACATTTTTCATTATAATCACTTTTGTGCAGGACTTGGTCATTTGAAATCTATTTAACAACCATAGGATTTGGATAGGCATGTTCATCCTAAAAGCATAGTCATAAATGAGAAAGTAAGTCCTAATGAATTCTAATGAATCTGTTTTGGGTAGTTCATCCTCACCAGTGTCTCCACCAGTAAGCATGACTTTTTTCAATGTGGTGTTTGACAACTTTCACGGATGTGTTATGTCTTGTGTTGGTTCAGTTTATTGATAAGACCTTACGAGTGCAAGTTCAAGTGGCCAAGCTGATCAGAGACCCATTGAACAGATATTAGGCCAGCTGAAAATGTGCAGAATCCAAATCACTCTTGACCCAAGCATATTGGGAATTACTTAGTATTGCCTTCCCTTGGTCTAAATTGGTTTGGTTCTGACATAACTTCACTCCTTCTTCACCCCCCTTTCCCTCCCTCCCCCCTCCCTCCCCCGCTTTTTTTTTTTTTTTTTGGTACTTTTGCTGTCAGATCTGGGCAGAAGAACAGTTCTACCAGCAGACTGTCATGTCAGAAGATCTGTGGGATCATCTGGCAGAAGATAGTTCTATGGGCTGAGGGTCATTTCTGCCAGAAAAAGAAGCTGCAATAACTACAGTCCTGTACACACTGACCTGGAAGTAAATCTCCGCCCAATACACACACACACACGCACACTCCCTTCCTGCATGCACATACATGTGTGTGGGCATACATACCCATACGTCCTTCCCCATTATATAGGGCTAGGCAAAGACAGGGCCAGGTCCTTCCCTTTGCCAATATAACAGCAGTTTTGCTCTTTCAGGCTGGCATGCTTTCATGTTTCTGTTTCATGCACACAGAAATGACATGTTATATACTCAGCTAGCTTTGGTTGACTTTATTAATTTGTTCACAGAAGTGAATGTAGCAATAGCCATAGAAAAGCAGGCCGTGAGGTACTGTAGTAATACCTTGGTGATGAAATGTGGCGCATCTGTCAGAAAGCTCCAGTCTGGTGGAACAGAGGCAGACAGAACAGCTGTGAGGGAAAATTGACTGAGGACACAGGGCTCTGAATAGTTATGAAAATTGGTGGTGTGTATTTAGAGACAAGGCTGGATTCTGAAGGACAAGCTTGAAAGGCATTGCCCTATAGAGATGCTTGGAACTTTGTTGATTAGTGCCTGCATTTACCAACTGCAGATGAGAAAGAAGATGAGGGAACTGTCTGCCATTGCAGGGATATTGCTGGCATTTGTTAGATGCATTCACAAAGAGAATTCAACTCTGCACAGGTGTCCTGGGTTCAAAGCATTCTTCAGCCAACCTCAGTGTCTTTAGGAAAAGGATCTGACTGCCAGCACATCTCAGCTATCTGGCAGAGAGCAATAAGGGAAAAAAAACCCCAGAAACTGTCTTTAATTAAAGACAATAGGAAATTTCTGCCTGTATCTATGCTGCGCCTGTGCATTGCCACTCATGTTGTCTCCAGAGGGATATGGGGAGGACAACTTCAGGGGAGGAAAGGTGCAGTGGGGACTTTGTTTAGCCTACAGAAGGGCTTGAGTTTGAAAGGATGGTTCTATCTGAGGCAGTCCCTGGGGTTATTTAATTAACTGTCAAGTTCTAATTAATTAATGGCACTGTGGCTGGCCAAATCCCTTTACTTAGAAGAAGAAAAAAACTATCCCAGAGTAGTGAGCCATCATTGATCACACAAAGCACAGAACTGATTGTGATGAAGCTGCATGAAAACCTCCTTGTTAAAGTATTTTCTGGAAAATATGTGATATCAACGTGAAAAAGTGACAGACTAGTTTGAATTATGCATTATGCATATTGGCTAGATGTTAAAATGGAGCCTGCTGCCTTTCTTAGTCAGCTGGCTTGCTCTCTTCAGGAGGACTAGAGACCTATATAGTGCAAAATAGTTTCAGGGTGTGTGAAGATTACCACTACACTGACATGGTAAGTATGGCAATACCTTGAGAAATCTCAGATTGACGTAAGAACATAAAGGTGGCCATGCTGGATTGGACCAAAGGCTTATTTAGACCAACTTCCTGTTCTCATAGTGGCCAACCAGTTGCCTACGAGAATCTGGACAGCGAGTACAAGACACGAGTACAACTGCACATGCTATCTTGCCTTTCCCAGCGTACTGCCTCTGCTATGAAAAGTCACATATAGCCACTGATATTCCTGACCTGCATAAATTTATCTAACCCCTTTTCAGAGATGGGCAGCTTGTCAGCATTGCTATGTCTTGTGGCAGTAAATTCCACAGTTCACGCACCATGTGAAGAACTTCTTTTTATTTTCATTGAATCTTCCACTATCCAACTTCAGTGAATGATTCTGCTGAAGTAGAAGCATTACTGGAGAGGTTAAAAAGCTTCTTTCTAAAAAGACAGTATTATATTGGCCATTTTATTTACAATTCCTTTTTAAATTATGCCTAAATAAAATTTTCTTTCTTTCTTTTTTTTAACAACACCTGCATTTAACAACACCTGCATTCATTGAACTGTCTATGACAACCCAAAGATTCCCCTCTGGTGAATTGCTGCCAGGTGGGAATTTATGTCAGGTGGGAAATTTTTGCTTCAATATTCATCGCTCTACCTTTGTTTACATTAAATCTCATTTGCCATTTTAATGCCTATCTTGCAGAGAGCCTTTTCAAGCACTTTTGTAGGGATCATTTTCAAATGGTCTTGGTTTGAAGAGATTCTTTTCAGGGACTTCACAATCCATTCTTTGTCATCAATTGTTGTTGTCTTCCAGTCATTTCCAACTTGTGGAGACCCTCAGGTGAACCTATCACACATGTTTCTGGGGAAGAGAGTGTGGAATATTCCCAAGGGCAGCCACTGGGTTTCCATGACTGAGCAGGAAATCAAACCCTGGTCTCCAGTGCTCAAATCACTATACCACGCTGGCTCTCAATATCCAAAGTAATTATGTTAGCCACTGTCTTCAGGTCATTCAGGAACACATTAAAAAGCACCAGTTCTAATACAGATCTCTGAGAGACCCCTGTGTTGGCATCCCTCCACTGTGAGAACTGACCATTTATTTCTACTCTCTCTGTTCTTTAGAGAGTTTGCTATTCAAAGAGGACTTCTCCTCTTATCCCATGTTGGCTCAGTTTGCTGAGAAGACTGATGTGATAATTAGTCAAAAGACTTTTGGGAGTCCAGGTAGACCATATCTAGTGGAAAGCCTCTGCCCATGGGTTTATTGACATTCAGCTCTAAAAGTGGGACAGAGCTCCTACTTTTGCAGAAGCTGCCATGCTGATTCTTTTTCAGCAGGGCTTGCTATTTCGCATGTTTAACAATAGTGGCCCTTTCCACACGGGGGTATTAAAACGGTGTAGCGCGATCTCTGACGGAGGTCGTTTACACCATAAAATGGATTGGGGCGGATTACTTTAGTGTAATTCCATACCCCAGTCCGCACTAGGGCGACCGGAAGTGGCGGCACTGCGGGCTTTTTAAAAACCACTTTTCATGTGGTTTTTAAAAGGCACAGGGCATGCAGCTGCGTGCAGCTGTGTCGCAGCGCCTGGTGTAGATTTGCAGATGCGCGCAAGGGCGTGCCTGCAGATCTGCCGGGGGCAGGCTTTCCAGCTGGCAAGCTTCTCCGGTTGGTGGAGAGCCTCTGCCAGCCACCATTGTGGACGCCGCAGGATGCCACAGGACGCCAGCGAGTGTGAAGCAGCGAAAACGCGCTGCTCCGTGCAGCGACGGACTTACCCAGATGCAGGTAAGGTCCGTCCTAGCGTGTTTTCGCCCGTTTTTTCCTCCATGTGTGGAAAGGGCCAGTATCATTAATTATCCTCTCCATAAGTTCACATAGAAGAGTTGTTAAGTTTACTGACCTGTAATTGCCACAGGAAAGGAATTGCCAAAAACACCTCTGAGTATTCCTTGCCTAAGAAAAAGTGTGAAATTCATGGGTCTCCGTAAGTTGACAGGGGACTTGAAGACACATACATATACAGTTCCCCAGTTCCCCGCAGAACTCATTTTAGAAATAAAAAGTGTAATGCTTGCTGTTCTCCAGTCTTCTGGTACAGAAGGTGATCTCAGTGACACATTGTTAAAGCCTTTAGTATCTAATGTATTTATCCACTTTGTACATGTACATGGCTTTAATTGTTTAACCTGTTTTAACTTATTACATAATTTAATATATTTTAAACTGTAAGTTATTGTTTCTTCTTTTGTGTCATCAAATCATTTCTGACTTACAGCATCCTAAGGCAAACTATCACAGAGCTTTCTTAGAAAACTTTGTTCAGAAGAGGTTTGCCATGGCCTTCCTCAGAGGCTGAGAGAGTGTGACTAGCCCAAGGTTAGTTGGGCTAGTCACGCACCAGTAGGTTTCCATGGCCAAGTGAGGATTTGAATCCTGGTCTCCTTGAATCTTAGTCCAACACACAAGCAGCATCCTGGCACTCTAAATTATTTATTATTTTAAAATCAACAACACCTAATGCCTCAAGCCTTCCAAGGAGCCCCTCATGTACATACTTTTTTTTTTGTTGTTGTCTTTTGTTGTGGGAAGAAAAGTCAGAAACCTCAAGGTAGAATGGTGATCTAGGATTCCTCTAAACAAACCAATTTTGAAGAAAATGGAAATGTTGCAGCTGCCCAAAGGAAAGATGTGTGTGTGTGTGTGTGTGTGTGTGTGTGTGTGTAAAATGGTCTTAAGAACCTCCACAGCTGCCCACCTGTGCCCTATGTTTTCAGCAGTGAAGGTAGGTGAGAATAATTCGTGCAGCTTTTCTTCAGTCTTCTTATCCTCCTTCAGAAGTCCTTTAATTTCATTGTCATCTACTGCCTGCCAGGCTGGTTTCCTGTTCATGAGGTAAAGAATTCTTTATGGTTGGTCTTGATGCTATTAGCAATATGCTCCTGAAAAACTTTTTTTTCCTTTTTGTGCATCCCTAATTGTCTACTTCCATTTCCTTTGTGAAAGTTTGTGTTCTTTTATGTTCACCTCATTTGGGCAAGGTTTCCAATTCCTGAAGGAACCACCCCCACTCCCCATGTGCCAGATAGCTTCTTTTGTACTGCTCATTAGCCAGCCTCTTTGGACTTACTTTGTACTTCATTTCTTGGTCTGAGCTGTGCATTCTAGCTGAGCTTCTATTAGTGCAGTTTTAAGTAGCCCTCAAAGCATCTTAGGAGAGATTTGTTCATTTTGATTTTTCCTTTCAGTTTTCTTTTTAATTGTTCATTTATTTTAGAGATGTTACCAATTTTGAAGTCAAATAGGCCTGTTCTGAAACGTCTTTCACATTTCATTTACGTATAAATCAAATCTGATATCATTGTAGTATTATTTTCAGGCAGTTCATCACACTTTGCACTAGGTCCTGGATAGTATTTCCTTAGGGTTAGACCCAGGGTTGCCTCCTCTCCAGCAGTTTTTTGAACAAGTGTGGTAAGGTACAGTCATTTAAGAATGTGCTTCTCAAACTTTGGTCTTGCAGATATTTTGGACTTCAGCTCCCGGAAGCCCCAGACATTGCAGCCAATAGGAAAGGATTCTGGGAGCTAAAATCCAACACACTTGGAGGACGAAAGTCTGAGAACCCCTGATTTAGAATATTTAGACATTTCTAGTCAAATAACTACTGAAATGAAATGTTTGAGATGGGATGTCAGAAACTGCAATACGTTTTCCAAATTTTAGACAGAAATAAATGCATATATATATGGAGATGTTTTATTCAGTCTTTCCTTTATGAAAGGGAAATTTGCTTTCTGTGCTTTATAAGGCCTTATTCCATACTAGGAAAAATGATATATTTCCATCAAAGTAAAAGATCAAAGTTGTGTGGATTTTGCAAGAGCAAAGCCTGCAAGTACTCTAAGAGCAGAGACTGGCATTCAAAATTCAGCATCTTGAGAATCTCAGTTTTCACTACACAGACAGACAGACACATATATGAGACTTCCTATAAAATAACTTAACCCTGTTGTATTTGTCCTGAGCTGTTCATATAACATATATGGCTGCTGAAAGTACGGGGGCCTAAATTTAATTGCTAATAGGATTGCTCAGTCAGGACCATTTCGGGCCCTGAGATTTTAAAGTAAAAACCTGAAACTTGGAGACAGCTCCTAGGAATGCTGCTGGAGGTAGCCTCTGATGATACCACAGGAGCAGGCCCCACTGATGACAACCAGTCTGAGTTTTAAAATCTTCAGGAGATGGCTTTGTCTCAATCTCACCACACCAGGTGAGTCTGGTGAGGACTCAGGAAAGAGCCTTCTCAGTGGCTGCTCCCAGGTTGTGGAACTCCCTTCTGCAGGAGGTCCAGTTGCCTCCCTCCCTGCAATCTTTCTGGTGGCAGGTGGAGACATTCTTATTCAGACAGACATTTAAATTTTAAATATGGAGCAGTAATTTGTGTATGTGAAGTGGTATGGTGCATGTGTTAATCTTTTATTGGAAATTATGTTTTAAACATATTCTACATGTTATAAAATCACTTATTAAAATATTTTTATTTAATTGCTTTTTAAGTTTTGTAAATGAATGGTTTAGCTTAATCTTTTTTAAATTATTGCAAGCAGCTTTGAATCTCCATCTCAGGTGAAAGATGGGTTATAAATTCAATAAAAAAATAAACCATAGTTGCTTAGAGCATCTCATTCAAAGAAAAGCAAGAAGTCACAAAAATAAGAAAATATTTCCTCAGTTGGAAATTCAGTTGTCGTTCTGCATTGAATAGAAAGAAAGAAACTTTTCCCAGTTGTGTTTTCAGCAGTGACAGGACAACTTTTCACAAAATATGGCGATTGCAGCTCAATCAGACAAAGTACTCCAGGCAGTGCTCTCACTCTGAGGCATGGAGGAGAGGGACCTAATTGTTCCTAATTGCTAGTTCCAGCTAAAGTAGACCTATTTAATCAATATGATTTAGCTAGGCATATAATTTATTTTACTCAGTGGAGTGGAGGTGATGATTGAAAGGGATTTTCATATTATATTAACCAAGGCAAAAAGGGGTTTTGTATCACAGTTAAAGTGATCAGTTTGGAAACTATTGTACTAAGTTTTGCTTTTGTAAAGGAAATGGAGTGACTTCAATAAGAAAACAAACAGTCCAGGGGACTCAGAAAGTGAATTTTTGGGGGCAAGGTGTGTATGTTCTGTTACATAATTTTAGAAGAGCAGCAGTTTTAGAGAATAAAGAGACAAATTAAGGAAGGGAAAAGACTCTTTCTGACAGCTAGCAACTTTAATAGGACAGTTTTACAGTATACAGAGATGGTTCCAATATGTAAATGAAAGCACATGATCAAAAGGCTGATAAAATGAGAAATTAAGGGCTAATGTCAGCACTGTAGAGATGTGAAACCAATGCTAGAGTGAGACATAGTCTTGGAGTGCACCAGATTCCTCCCCCCATACCATGAGGAGTCAACATGCATGAGTCTATGAATATTGGCATAGTAGACACATTTTATAGTTGCCTTGGTTATGAGCATGCAGTCCTTCCTGTTTGTCCCAGTTTACAATCCTCAGCTGAG
This sequence comes from Ctenosaura bakeri, assembly GCA_948474755.1. Lineage (NCBI taxonomy): Eukaryota > Metazoa > Chordata > Lepidosauria > Squamata > Iguanidae > Ctenosaura > Ctenosaura bakeri. The sequence goes on along the minus strand of CAOLHI010000122.1, from coordinate 745,439 downwards.
GAAACAGTTCAGCACTCAGGCCATTTCCGCACTAGCTTGTTATAGTGCTATGATTCCACTTTCAACATCCTATGGAAGCCTGGGGTTTGCCTCCAGTTGGCCCCTCCCAAAACTGCAAACCCTAGGATTCCATAGGATGTTGAAAGTGGAATCATAGTGCTATAACAGGCTAGTGCGGAAATGGCCTCAGTCTCACCTGCAGGGAATTCTGAGGGTTTGTGTTTTATCTGATCATGTAAACCATTGCTCTGAGAGCTGGAAGACTAGATGAATGCAATATGTTGGGAGTCATTGGCCTTATGAGCTCCCAAAACTCTCATAAGGCCTAAATGATTATATTTATTCTTCTTTTGTTCCCATTCCCCTTCACTGTGTCACAACATCAGCATATTCTCCCCCTTGCCGAAATCCTTATTTTCTGATTCCTTAAAATAGCCCGAATGATGCATTCTTCCTCATCTGTGTTGGCTGTATCTTGTGTGCTGTTTGTAATTGCTAAATAATCTTGCTCTAATAATCTGCATATGTCAAGTATATACCTACTCCTGGTTTTGAGGTTTACTTTTGTGTGTATTGTTCATGGCATAACTGTTTATACATTAAGAAATTGCATCATCAAAAAGAGGTCAAAAGAATGCACAAATTTGCATACACTAATTTACAGGTGCAGTTAGAAATAATTATAATTATAACATAAGTAGAAATGAACAGTGAAAGCCATTGCCTCCCCTCCACAGCTGAGACAAAGCAAGATGTAAATGTCATTGGTAGATCCTATGGGCTTCTTCACACACAACACACACATCCACAGTTCCACAACTATCCTTGCATGCTTTAATTTTCTCTGTCTTATATTCCCCCTCGCCCACACAGATGTGCATGTACACACCCATACACTATTCATCAGTCATCTGCTATGAGAGTTGTAGTCCAAATTTGTCAGAGGCTACCAGGTTGTTTAGTTCTGATCTGTGCATATGTATATGTGCCTTCCTCCTTCTTCTCCCTCACCATTTCTTGCTGCCTTCATAAGATCCAAAGAAAGCCATAATGCAAAATGAGGAGTGGGGCAGGACATTGCCATCATTCCTGAAAGCAAGGAACCATTCCTCTTTCCTTTTGCTTCTGTGATTTGTAGTTTGGTGCGCAGAGGGAGAAAAAGAGCACTTGCTCCTACAATACAATGTGTTCTGCTCCAATGGAATCTAAATCCACAAATATAGACAATGTTTAGAGGAAAGCAAAAAAATAAAGCAAGCAGAAACAAGCATATAGTCTCCCACTCGAATCTCAGCATGTTTGCGAATAGATTCAGCATTTTATATGGAACAGAGGCCATTTCTGCCCTAAACTGTTATAGTGCTATTATTCCATTTTCAATAATGTAGGGAGGAAAGGCCCTAAGTCTATAATTAATAAAAGATCAAATTTGTGTTTTTTGAAACTGGGCACTTTGATAATCAGATGGCTTTGTCAGAATCTGTTCCAATGATACAGTTTTACTTATTAAAAATTGGTCTTTAATCCTATATAATCTTTCTCTTTCCATCTATCATATTGTTTATATTTATTTCTGTTTAAAACTGGGGTGTAATTAAAAAACGTCACAGACGTGACATAGCAGGGGCTAAAAGTTTAAAAGATGTCTTTCATATGCTCATCATTTCCAAAAGAAAGGGGCTGATGGTACTATTTAGTTTACATTTAGAAAAAGGAAGAAATATTAATAAATCTCTATATAAATGAGAATTTTCATTTTCTATCTGAATCCATGCTATATCTTTGTCGCCTCCCCTAATAAATTTGCAAATTTGTTTTAACTGCAATGCCATATAATATTAAATCCAATTTGTTGTTGTTGACAGTGATGATGTTCTTATATGCATTCAAGTTGCTTTTCACTTATGGTGACCCTAAAGCAAACCTATCACAGGGTTTCTGGGGTCTGAGGGTATGCGACATGTCCAAAGCCACCCACTGGGTTTTTGTGGCTGAGCAGGAAATTGAACTGTGGTCTCCAGGGTCACAGTCAAGTGCTCAAACCATTGCAACATGTTGGCTCTCCATAATCCAATGAACAGCCAAACCACCAAAGGTAGCTTGTTTGTATTTAATTTTGTTAACAAATATAACAGAGTTCTTTTTTTCCTATCCAAACCTTTTTGCTAACCTTGGATTTCTTGAAAATTGGGACTCAAGAGAAGTGTCTGAAATAGAAATAAGAATTTGGGGAGAATATATGCCTTAACAATAACTAGTCTTCCCTGTATGCTTAAATTTCAGTTTTGTCCAGTACCCCAATTTCTTTTTAATGATACCGTATTTGGGTGTTGCTTTTAGTTAATAATAACCCCAAATGTCTAATACTTGAAAAATTTAGAAAGGTATCTGCCAGTTTTGTAAACTGTTTTCTTTTCCTATCAGCATGTTGAAACAGTTCAGATAGTTTGTATGGAAATCATAAGGTACCTAAAACCTATTGATGTCTATTAGTTGTCAACAGCAACAACAACAGTTCAGCGGTTCAGAAAATATTTCCAGTTGAAGGTTGTTATGTTTAGAAATAGGATGGATTAAAACAGAACCTCAGAATCATGTAATATCTATTGTTCCCAAATCATATAATTCAGTTTAATAGCTGTTGTAAATGTAACTGTTATCCATCCATGCATGGTAAAAGAAAGGCAAAAGAGAAAAAGTCCACAGAATCCTCCTACACCTACTCCTGCTAAAATCATGCCAGTCTGGGGTATATTCCGTTCATTGGAATTTCTGTAAACAAATGTATTTATATAGTTCAACTCAGTTTGGGTCTTAAGTATTTAAATGTAAACTGTATGGTCACCAATTTTAGTGAGAATTATTGACTGAACAAGATTGGTTCCAACTTTAATACAAATATAACAAGGAGAAATCAGCTACAGCTAGATACATAAACACATAAATATACCCTTTCTTTAGAAAAAAATGTGTGCAGGCAAAGTAACATTGAGGGGACACAGGACCTGATGGTTTCCAGACCAGCAAATGCTCCAGCAGAGCATCAAAGCTGCAGATATCTGGTAAACATTGGGCAGGGCTTGCCATATCAACCAATTTATAGGATGTGCCTGGATGGTCTGCTTCAGGTGAGGTCACCTTCATCTATGCAGACAGCAGGTCTCTCTCCCCTTTGCATTCATTTAGCCACTCCAGGGCTTCCCTCTCCCAAATTTAATTTGTGCCCAATGTCCTCTCTTTTCTTCCATAGCTGCCACAAGAGGGGGCCAGCCTAGCTTGGCACCCTCTCCCACATGTCCTTTGAATGCTATAGCTGGTGGAACAGCCAGTCCAAGTAAAGATCACAGCCCTCCAGAGAAAGGTATATGCTGTCACCTGTGTATAGGTGAGCCAAGTCTGTTATGTATGTCTGGGGTGTGTGTGTAGGAGCATATTCTATCCAGACAAAGTTACAAATGATGTTCCAGTTAGCATGACACCAGGCATGAGCACCCTGCCAAACCATCTTGGTAACATTTGTGTCGGCAAGATGTGAACTGCTGGGAATAGGAATTGGGTGTTACGGAGATCTGCCATCACAGTTCCAGTGAGTTGGAGCCTAGATCATTCTCACCCAGATGGAGAAGAATGACATCACATGGGGGCTGTGTTGCAGCAAGTTTGATGATTCTGAGGTGTAGATCCTCCACTACATACCACATCGTCCCCACCAAATGATAGTGGCCAGATGTGACATGCCAAGATCCTGGCCTTTGTCAGAGTAGTTCACGTGGTGTTCAGTCCAAAAAAACAAGGCTGTGTCCAACTATCCATACCATAATTCGAAGACATGCTCAAAAAACAAACATAAAGGGTAGATGGGCCTGACAGCCTGCCCCCAAAGTTTGCAGCCAGCTGCTTTCCACTATGACTCCTAATATAGGACCTGAAAGCCCTAGGCTGCCAGCATCTCTCCCTCTGAATAGTGGAGCTGGGCAACCCATGAACTGCTGCAGCCATAGCTGTTCCTATGTGCAAGGAATGGGTGGAAAATGAGGAGGTGGGAGAACTGACTGCCAAGATGGCTTGTCTAAGGACATGTCAGAATTGGTATTGGGTGAGAGGGAGGCCTGAAATGTGTAGAAACCACATCCCTGGGACACACAGATGTTCAGGGACTGAACAGGGCAAATATGTTCTGCTGGGTCCTTTCCCAAGGTGATAATCTGCCCCGTGCTATTCTGACCTGTCAGAGAATCTGAAATGAATGTGCAAGTCCTGTTGGTAGAAATGGACAATAGTAGGGACTGATCAGAGGAGTAATGCCTGGAGCTGGGGAGTAGTTCACTAATCCATGTGGCTGCAAAGAATGCCAGTGTGAAAGCAGCCTTGAAAACCATAACCTCATCAGTAGACAAGCAGACTGCTGGGAACAGTTGGAAGAGATATGGAAGGACAATGACAGATATAGGGAGATGAGTATTGGGATGGCGGGGAGATTCCCTTGCTGAGCCCTCCAGGACCCAACAGATGCAAAAATTGGCCATGGGATTAGGGAATCCAGTCGCTTTAGAATAAAAGGATGGCACTATGAGAACTTTAGCGCCACCTCTTTTCTCACTGGCCATCTGGCTAGCTCACCCATCATGTTAAGAAAACTCCAGAGATACACAGACTGTGTTGATAAGCTTTGTGAGTTGAAGGGGCTAAAGATAGGAGGATAGCACATTCAGCCTCTATCTGCCGAAGTTCAAAAGGTATGCAGGCGTGTGATAATCAATTGCCCAATTGTTAGGTAGGCAGATGCAAATGATGGATCTGTAGGCATGGTTGCTAAAAGCAGTGCAATCTCCATGGGGAGAGATGGGGTTGCACAATGTTAACTGGAGCTGGGATTTTGCTGGGGTACCATTAGATCCTTAGCTGTTCAGCAAGACTGCTGGACAGCTGGTGGGACGGGGTGGCTTGGATCCAAAAAGTTTAGTACTTGAGCTGAAGGGACTTCTGTTTATAAGCATGTAGCATGTTGCTGATGTCCCCTGGGCTGAGGGCTAGAGAACCCAACACAGGGGCTGCAAATACAGGCAGTGGCAGAAATCTGGATCCAAGCCATTGAGACTGCAGTGGCAACAGTGCCTGAGACAATACAGGCTGTGATTCTCATGCACCTGTTGATTTACATTAAGGTCACCTCTTTACTGTGGATGTGCCACCTTCAGGTGATCAATCAGTATCTTTTAACTGAATGACTGACAGTTGATCATCAATGAGAGACTGAAGGCTGGACTCTTACAAACTTACCAGACAGGTACAATCTTTTCCACACTGGTAGAAAGAAGGATTGCTGTGCCTGCTTTGATATTTTTGCTGTGTGATTTATTGAAAAATTAATAGGCTAAGAGATATCGGTTTGTCATTCAAACTGAATTCTTCCAATAATGGTTTGGATTCAGAGAAACTCCTCCATTAACAGAATAGTTCCTTTTGTTTGAAGAAGAGCCTTTGATCCAGCAAAGGCTGTCTTTAATGGGAAAGGGAAGCTATATTCACCAGCTTCCCTTTCTGTAACAGCCTCCTGCACCACCTTGCAGGCTATTTTGGTGAGCAGTCCAACTCTCAGGGCAAATCTGAAGGTGGGTGTAAGAGAAAGGGAAAATTGTGAGAAAGGTATTTTGTGGAAAGCACCTGCTTGCTTAGAGACCACCACATATGTCCTCTTTGCTGCAAAATTCTTCAGTCTACTCCTTTTTAAGTGTTGACAACTAATGAGGAAGTGGTCTGGGCCAGTTCTAATTGTTCAACTGAAATAAGTAAAGAAAATTCAAAACTGAAATACGTGAGGGAAATTCAAGGGTTGAAGTTACATTATGCTTATGTTAAAACAACCAGAAAGTACAAGATGTAACCAGTAATTGGTGTATTCCAAGTTTTTATGAGGTGCTGTGAATAAGCCTCACTGACTTCAATTGAGATTACTTCCAGGTAAGTATGTATGAGACTGTGGAAGCCATGATATAATCAGATCACTGAGACTCAGATTGCAGTCCATTGCATTCTGATTGGGGAGTACTGAATGCACTAGCCTTTCCTTTTGAGAAAAAATGTGAAATATTGGTCTTCACTTTCATTTGGATTGCTATCTGAAACATGAAGATAATGAGAATACTGACCTACTTTGCAGGGGTGCTGCAAGGATAGATGACATATGTGAAATGTGAAGCGTAGCTGGATAGCAGTACATGTGAAAGGGATATAGGAGTCTTGGTAGATCAGAAGCTGAACATGAGTCATCAGTGTGATGCGGCAGCCAAGAAAACCAACGTGATCCTTGGTTGCATCAGGAGTATGGTGTCTAGATCGAAGAAGGTAATGGTAGCACTGTATTCTGCATTGGTTAGGCCTCATTTGGAATACTGTGTCCAGTTCTGGGCACCTCAATTCACGAAGGATATCGAGAAGCTGGAATGTGTCCAGAAGAGGGTGACCAAAATGGTGAAGGGTCTGGAAGCAGTGCCCTATGAAGAGCGGCTTAGGGAGCTGGGTATGTTTAGTTTGCAAAAGAGAAAGTTAAGAGGAGACATGGTAGCCATGTTTAAATATTTGAAAGGATGTCATGTTGAAGAGGGAGTGGGCTTGTTTTCTGCCACTCCAAAGACTAGGATAAAGAGCAATGGATTCAAGCTGCAGGAAAGGAGATTCCACTTGAACCTCAGGAAGAACTTCCTGATGGTCAGAGCTGTCCGGCAGTGGAATGTGCTGCCTTGGAATGTGGTAGAGTCTCCTTCTTTGGAGGTTTTTAAGCAGAGGCTGGATGGCCATCTGTTAGGAATGCTTTGATGGCTGTTCCTGCATAGCAAGGGGTTGGACTCAATGGCTCCTGGGGTCTCTTTCAACTCTATGATTCTGTGAAATGCTTTGGACACACAGAGGCATTATAGTCAAGGCTTCTCATTACCTTTGTTCAAGAAAGAAGAACATGTCACCTAAATGTTCTTAATCTTATGCTGGCTGTGCAGTGTAATCCTGTAAGTAAACCCCTTTGGATTCAATGGGATTTGTTCCCAGGTAACTAATCCCATTGAGTTCAATAGAGTTTACTTCTGAAGTTGTAATATTACAACTGTTAATTTAGTTGCCAATCCTGCAAAGAAATGACTATTCAAAAAAACAACAACAAGAAAGAGAAGACGTGAAGGGATATTTGGACATACATTGATTTTTCCCTCTTTTTGTTTCTGGAATGAAACTTTTGTAATGTTATGGAATCTTGCAAGGATCCAAACAGAGCTAAATGGAAAGAAAGACACGTTATCCTCACAAAACAAACTCAGCTAGAAGCAATCCACTGCCACTTTTCTGGATAGACATCATGTCTTACCATGTCTTCCTGTCAATTTTCCTTTCCTGGCAGCTCAAAGCTCTTCAAAGTTGAGGCTGATGGAAAGAAGCGGAGACATTTATTTATGTATATTTGTTTATTTTAAATATTTCTATTCAACCCTATATCAAAAAACTCAGGACAATATATAAAAATAAAAATAAGTTAAAATGATTTAAAACAAACTCAGTTTAAATAGACTAAAGGTATATTAAATACATTAACAAGTTAAAATGGGTTTAAACATAGAAACAGTTTAAAACAATGTGCATAGCATCTGAAGTAAATTCACTGTTGACTGGGGAGATTTAATAACGCCATGTTTTGACCTGTGTCTAAATGAAACCAGCTTTGGCACCAATTGGGTCTCAAAGGAGAGGGCATTCCACAGCTGAAAAGGCCTTCTCCCCCAGTCCTCACACAGTGTGTTGATCTCACTGATAGATTGCCTGTGAGAGAAAGGATATATGTTTTTGCATGAAAGATGTGACTCCTTTTCAACTGTTCCTGAATCAGAACAAAAGGAATTTTCCAACAACCCCTCTTCCTTCATCTGTTGTCTTCTTTTATTATTATTTTTTTCAACTACTGCTTCAGGCTTTCACTAATGAATAGAATGACAATGGGAAAGGAAGTGGAGGGAAAGGGGGAAAGATAAGGAAGGGGAAAGTGGATGAGGGTGGCAGCAGCCTCAGCAGTTGCTGACACCTCAATTAAGTCAAAGAGAGCCGAGGGGCCTCCTCCAATCATCACTGGTTGCCACTGGCTTTCTTGCATAGTCTAGCTGTGCCAGCAACAGCAGCAGCTGAGAAAAGAAAAGAGAAGAGGTGCCATAACAACTCAGCCACAGTTCCAGCATCTGGCCAAGTAGAGATGCCAGTGGAAACACTCTGTCACAGCAGAGGAGCATCCAACAGAAGCATGGGTCACTTGCACAGTTACAGTAACTACCTCCACGGGATCATTCAGGATGGGAATATGGTGGTTGAGATGAGGGACCTGGGCCCAGTCACCCACCCTTCCCACTCCAGTACGTAAGGTTTCCATCTCATTCCAACTCATCATTGAGGTAGCTCTTCACTAACTTTCAGCCTTTCTCACTCCAGGAATATGGTTCCTTAGAGGCCTCTGACCATTAGCTGGGAGAAGGAAGGACTGTTTCATGTATCTTGTTGGTCGGATGCCTTTAATCAGCCATGGCATGGGATTGTCCAAAGAGCAGGAGAGCAGAAGCCGGAGTGTCAGCAAGGGTTCTGAGTTTCTAACTGCTATAAGGCCAGTTATCTTAGATGAGAAAGTAAAGAGGATCCAGGGAGAGAAGAAGAAGAATGTGAAACAGGAGAAATTCTGACTAAACATTCAGAAAAACTCCTCTAATAGTAAGGGTTGCTCAGCAGTGGAACAGACTGGCTTGGAAGCTGATGGACTGCCTGTTGAGATTTTTAAGCAAAGGTTGAGTGGTTATCTGTCAGCTTCAGGTGCGAATTTCCTACACTAGCAGGGCGTAGGACTAGGTGGTTGTCAGGGTCACTGCCACCTCTTTGAATCTGTGAGAGAAATGCAAAATGGCTTGGTAATTAGTAGATCTTAAAAGAAGGGGAAGCACAATTTCGTAAAGCATAAGAGACATTGCTAGAAGCATCCCAATTAAGTCACTGAATAATATGACAGATACATAGATGATAGTATATGAACACCATGAGAACACAGAGGGGAAATAGGGAAAGATTATCTCACATATTCCAGAAGCATTGACTGAAATGTTTCATCTTTTGAAGGAGAAATGTAAGGCATAAGAAGTAAGATTTAGAAATTTAATTTGCTGTAAGATCTGTGAGCCACAAAAGGCACCTTTGGTATACCTGAGGCAATGGTGGATTTAGGGTTGCATCCTGGCAACCCAATTCCCCAAAAATATGCCTGAGGAACACCTGAACAGAATTCCCAAAGATACATTTCATGCCACTGTGAACATTAGACCATTGTATAAGTTTCACAAAGTTGTTTAGTGGTATGTCAGTCCATTGTAGAAGTGGGGGTGAAGAACAGCTCTGCTAATACAGAAGGCTGCTGAGAAACTGGAATTAATTGGAGCCTGCAGTGAGGGGATGATGTGACCCATCACATATTCTTCTTGGCTTGTGTTGTCTGAAATCTCACTGTCTATTACAGCTTGAGAAGCAGGAAATCTTAAGCACTGGGCTTCCTCTTATTGGCTGGATGCCCAGCTCCATAGAGTAACAGAACAAAAATATTGTATAACATTTGCACAGAGACGGGCTGAAATTGCCTGCTTAAGGGTGGGGGTGGGGAGCCCAACTAGTTAATTTAAAAAACCTAATTAGAATTCAATAGACATTCTCCACCAGATTATATTCATTTGAAGTTGGCTGATATTTGGGGCCTACCCTGTCTCACAAAAGGTTTCTTACAAAGCGATAGTCCTTGAAAATCCCAAACCAGTGATTCACATCCCTCCTTCAGTTCCCAGCTAATCCTCCAGCTTTTCCAGGTTTTAACATGAATAAAGCCTCTAAAAGGCCAGCAAATAGGAAAAGATATTTGACAGTAATCCCTTAGTTCCCAAGGGCCAGTCTTCTCATATTACAGGTTATTAAAAACAAAATCCAAGCAGCAAAAGAAAGGGAAAAAGAAATCAGCAAGGGTAAGTAAGATTTTAAGTCCCTCAGCTTTCATTGGAAGCAGGAACTCCCCAGATGGCTCTGACTAGAAGAATTAAAACAAAAACTTTGCATGAAGTTAGGAGCTTTAAGGTTTGCCAGTAAGTTACCTGCTGCGTGCCCAAGAGTTAAAAGGCTAAAATTCTTTGGCATCTAAGATGAAATAAAAATAGGTTAGGGAATCAAAATTTTCACAAGAGTTCACTGGTGGAAATTTCAAAAACTGGTCTTTAACTTGTATAAAGTTGATGGAAAATAGATTAAATTTGCTGGATTAGTATATTCTCAATTTGCAATGGTTTACTGCCAATACAGTCAGCCCTCCATATTGATGGGTTCTACAACTGTGGATTCAACTAATATTCGGGGGGGGGGGAATCTGAAGATCAAACCCTGATTCTGCTGTGTGCCAAGCATTTTGCTGATGTATAGGCATACCTTGTTGTATGCTGCCATCTGGCACTTGTTAGAGTTGTTTACCATTTTATATAAAGAGCACCATTTTACTGTGCCATTGTATATAATGGGGCTTGAGCATCTGTAGATGTTGGTATCCATGGAGGTCCTGGAACAAACCCCCAGTGGATACCAAGAGCCCACTGTATAGAAATTCTGACAGTCTGAGTAATAAACTAAAGATTTTGTTTTTTTTTAATGGTATAAAGAAAAAGAATAATGTTTCTCTCACTTGCTCTTTTGAATGTCCTTTGGGATTTTTTAAAAATGTTTTATTTGCTCTTAAAGCTCTGAGTCTCATTTTTATATAAATGCAATTTTTAAAAAATCAAAAACTGAGAAACACTTCTGTTTATTTTGTGTACTACTGCCTCTATTTCACACTTGTTCAATCAGAACAATTTCCAAAGGGGTAGAATTGTTAGGCTCTTGTAGCAGAACCAGTTAGTTGCCTGTGACTAGCATTACATTCTGTTTATTTAGTTACACGCTGTCATACCTTGGGGATTATACTTCTGTCTTGCTATACCCACACAATATTGGTCTTCAGGAACTTGGAGGCATTTCCACTCCACCTAAAAGTCTATGAGTATTTTCACCACACTGCTGCACACTCTACCAACACACACAGCATTTCAGCTCTATATGTGTTTAGCATCAACCCCTCCTAATGCGTGCAGTACTAGACTACTGGGCTTTATAGATAGCCCTTGTAAAAAGCCCATCTTCATGCTTAATTTTAAACTGCCAGTGAGCAGATCCAGTGCTCAGCATGGAGTTCTAAACTATGTTTAGAACTCCATGGTGAGCAGAGGAAAAACTCATATTTCAGAAAGGGGCTATAGCAGAGTTCTTAAGGAGCCTGTTTTATGCTTTGGAGAGTAACTGCATTCAGATGTAGTCATAGAATCATAGAATCATAGAAATGTAGAGTTGGAAGAGACCACAGGGGCTATCCAGTCCAGCCCCGTTAGGGGTGCTGCTTAAGCTTGGTGTTTAGAACCCCAAACAAATGTATCTTTCTTGTTCCTAGCTTCCGAATGAAGAATCAGATAAAGATATGCGCTCTCCTGTGCGCTGCATGTATTTTGAATAAACATGGTGCAAAAAAATAAAACATGGAGTGTATCATATCAGAGCCAGCATGGTGTAGTGGTTTAAGAGTTGGACTATGACCCTAGAAACCAGAGTTCAAATCGCCACTCTGCCATGGAAACCCACCAGGTGACGTTGGGCACGTCACACTCTTAGCCCCAGAAAACCCCATGATAGGTTCATCTTAGGGTTGCCATAAGTTGGAAACAACCTGAAGGCAAACAAAAAGAACAACAATCAGACATACACACAAAAAGCCAAAAAGATATGCTGCCCCCCATGTGGAAAGAATAAGTTTTGTTGTCTAATTGTTTTAGAGCAAGTGCTTTCAGGTAAGATATTCAGAGAGAATACTTTCCTCCAAGACAGACATTACAGCATTGGTTCTTTCTGATTGATGTCATCATTGAATGCTGTAAATGCAATCAAATTTCTATTGGGAATAACTTTGGATTTGCATCTCTCTATCCAGAGCTGTTGTAATTACAAATCACAGTCTATCTAGCAGTCATTGATACTATCTTCAGTGCCTAAAGAGCCCTCACTCTTTCACTGCAGTACAAATCAGAAAGCCTTCCAAAAACAGCAATTAAAATTACTGTAAATGAATAGAGGCTAGGTTGATGTAATTGGGTAATGAAAAAAAAGGCTCCAAATTGATTTTATTGCCCTTCAAGAATTTTATTTCTGGGCTTAATTCTGAAAATAGGCAATAATTTGTATTGGTTCTTCTAAAAAAGAACTGCAAGGCAAGCTGATGAAGGCTTTCATCTATTTAGAAAAAACAATCAGTGCTGTGCATTACTACAGCCCTAGTAAACACACCAATAAATATGCTTTAATTCTTTAAATGTTTGATTCAAACTCTATTGAAGTCAGTTAACAAGCTGTTAGGAAAACTGGATTGACCAAAAAATGATTTAGGGGCACTAGTACCTTCTTTTCAAGACAAACAAAATTGCTGTTAACAAGACAGGGTAGATAACATTTGGTTCGACCTTTAACCATTATGTAGCACCTAAGTGTGCACTATACTGCTGACCTGTAGATTGTGGATCAGTTCAACTGGTCTATAATTCTGAACTCATTCCCTGAAATTAGAAGACACAGATTAAATTCTATTATACCCCCTAAAGAGACTGTGAGGATATTCCTTAAGGGTTACAGTATAAATCCAATTACTCCCAAATGACTCACTCTCAGAGGATGAAGAATAAATCCTATTACTCTCTCAAAAGATTGTGCAGTGATTCACAAGAGACAGACAGCAGCTACCCTACAATCACTTGGGCTTAGTGAGAGTGTATATACAGTGTGTGTATATCCTATTACTTTATGGAGACAGTATAGACTTAATCACAGGATAGAAGACATAAATTCTAGCCACACAGGAGTGAGGCTGGACAAGGTGCAGTAAATGACCACTTACAAATGTGGTTTTGAGACTGATTTCTTGGATCTTATAGACCATTCCTCAGCAGCCTACAGCCTGACTGCAGTATGGAGTCACTTCCTCCATCATAAATCAGATTCCTTTAGAACTCTGTAATAGTTTCTTCCTGAAATACAGTAGTTGTTCCTTTGGTCACTAGAATTAATGTAAGCTTTCCACTGACTTCTGTGGGCTCCCTGTATCATCCTGAGAAAACCATATCATACAATTGCTGTCATTGTTCCTAGATTTTAGCTTAGAGTCTAAATCAAAACAACACAATCTATGTGATATTACTTTACTGCAACTTGTCAATATATCATGACAGAAATCTGGAATATGTCTCATTTATCAGATGCAGCTATTCTATGTCCAGTATATAACTGTACATTCAGTCCCCCAGCATCTGTGGATATGTGTCTGCACCTTCAAATTCTGCATATAAAGTTATATAGGAGTATTGGTAATGGGAATGTAAAATATGAAATGCACGCTGTTGTGAAAATCTGTAAAGTAGATGGTGAAATGTAAGCAGGCATTGTCTAACACATTCTATCCCGATTTTCCTCCTTCATTTATAGTTTGATTAAAATGCTAGAATTCTCAAGTGCTAAGTTACATAAATGTGTATGTTAATTTGTAGACTTCAAAGCAAGCTTTTAATATAGGCCATTGCCAATCATTAAAGCTAAACTGAAAAAATTAAGTAGGCATTCTTAACTTCAAAAAATGTAATGAATCTTATAAATCAGAGAAATGCTTGACCTTCCAAAAATCTCTACCACTTGATCTATAGAAGCTGTTGTTGATCTTCTTCACTTCCCCCAACTAAAGAAAGACTTTACACATTCCTCAACAAATGAAATTATCTTTGGAAGGTGGCTGGAGTTTCCCCCCCCCTGTTTTTTCAAACCTTAACTGTTTAAAGAACTAATATGCCCTCCCAACCTCTCCCTTTGTACAATAATACAGAACAAGACTGTGGGTTCCATCCAGCACAGTATGAGAAGACATCCTTTTCCTCTCGTCCCTCCAGCACTCCCCCAGTGTATTCTCAAACCTGCTTTGAAGAATCCCCCATGTCTTAGGAGCACCTTGTAGGGGCATACAGGGAGAACTGTAAGATGTAAGAGGAATCTGCTCCCCTAGCAGTGTTTGGACTACTGGCAGAAAGGACATGGTTGAATACAACTTCAAACATGCAGAAATAATAGGTTGCAAATAGAATAGAGCTAGTTTATAAAAGTAATGCAAAATGCATTGGACCAAAGAATAATTACTGTGTGGGGAAAAAGTATTTCCTTTGTCTGTGCACCATCTTTCGATTTCACTGGATGAACTGATATTGGCTCTGATATTGTGCAAGACCATTCAATAGGAGGTGCACTGCTGCTTACAGAAGCACCTGCAAGCTAAGTCCAGCAAAAATGCTCATCATCCATTTAATGTCCCATGCTGGCTCTCTGGTAAGTAAAAGTGGCATAGGCAGTGTGTGTGGAGCAGGTGGTGGTGTGATTCTAGCAGGATCAGCAGATCTATGCACCACAGCAGCTGAAATGTTTGGTTTTCCTGAAAAGGGATTTATTTTCTCCTTTTCTCTGAGGGTTATTATCAGCCCTCTGTGCTACACAGACCCAGAACTTCTGCTCCATGTGCTGTAACTGAAGGCACCTTTGTCTGATATAGAGCGTTAGCGATGAATCCATAGCCTAAGTGAAGAAGATTGGGGGTGAGGGGCACTGAAATTATACCAGACCTTGTCACACACTGGACTTTACTTATATAGACCAATTCCACTTGGATCCCACTTGGAAGATTAATTAAAAATTGATAGTACAGTGGGTGGAAACCAGCAAAGAGAAAGAAAAGATGGTGCATGAGGAAGGAGCTGGACATCCTCAAATATCATTCCAGCAGCAGTTTGTATTTTGCATTCTTTTTACATTCAAATGTATTATTAATTCGTTTCTTTTTACATTGCACACAGGCCGTGCATCTTAAGTGATTTTGCTATCCTCTTCTGGGTCACAGTCCAAAGAAGCAGTTTAGGAGAGAGTAAAAGCACCTCAGGCAGCTAGGAGTTTTATTTTTATTTTTTGAAGCAACAGCTCCCACTCTTGGAAAAGAAAGCTGCTTTTTCTTTGAGGAAAAACAAGTCATAGTTTAGGTAGGCTATTATTGGGCATTCATAAAAGATGTCCCAAATACGTCCATCTTGTCTCCTGTGCTTCATGTGTTGCTGTCAATAGCTGTGCCCACTCTATGACCTCCTCATTAGTTATTCTGTCAGTCAGTTTCGCTTTGAACAGTCTGTGTAGGAACATAGACAAGCTGTACGTATTGTGTTGTATAGATTTGTTTTCCAGGACACCAACAAGAGAAATCTTCAGATGTGACTTTTAAGATCTCTGGTGTGGTGCTTGTGAGGCTGTGATGAGCTTTATCCAGATTCTAGGTGGTCAGTCAGGGATGATGTACTCTTGATGTCTCAGGATCAGAGAGTAAGTGATACATAAGGAAACTATAACTATATGTCTGCTAGGGCCATGGCCTGTTGTTTTCTGCAAGTGGTGGGGGATTTATGTTCTGCTTATTGGATTTTTTTTGGGTGGGCCTTAAAGGTCTTCCCCCTCCCAGTAGCTAAGCCTCCATTTAGTTTAGTTGGTTAGAGAGTCTGGGGTTAATATCAAGGCCTTGTTTGTCACTTTCAGGCCATGTAGTCCAGATTGATAACTATAATTCCTATATTGATACTTTGTTTTACTATCTTATTGTTTGAATGAGAGCCAGCATGGAGACGAGGGTTCAATTCCCACTTGACCATGGAAACCCACAGGGTGACCTTGGGCACATCGCATACTCTCAGCCCAGAAAAACCATGATAGGGTTGCCATAAGTCAGAAACGACTTGAAAGCGCACAACAAAGACAATAAGGTCTGAGTGGCGACAGTTTAGTAGGGATGGAAATAAATATAGAAGTAACATCGATGACGATGAGGACGACGACGACGATGATGATAATGCAGTGTTAGCATCCGTGGCAGTTTAGTAAGGTTTGTGCAGGTAGGTGTGTGCACATGCATGCATATAGACTTTGGCCCTTTCCACACGGGGAAATAACACGTGGTAGCGCGACCGCCGTGGGAAGTCATCTACACCGTAAAGTGGATTGGGGCGGACTACTTTTTTGTGGTTCCACACCCCAATCTGCGCTAGGGCGACCGGAAGTGGTGCCACCGCGTGCTTTTTAAAAACCACTTTTTATGTGGTTTTTAAAAGGCACGGGGCATGCAGCCCCGTGCAGCTGCGTTGCAGCGCCCGGTGTAGATTTGCAGGTGCATGCAAGGGCGTGCCTGCAGATCTGCCGGGGGCGGGATTTCCGGCTGGCCAGGTTCTCCAGTTGGTGGAGAGCCTCCACCAGTCATAAGCTGCTATTTTGGGCGCTGAAGGACGCCGTGGGACACCGACGAGTGTGGAGCAGCGAAAACGCGCTGCTCCACTGGCGACGGACTTACCCAGTTTAAGGTAAGCTCTGTTTCAGCGTGTTTCCGGCCGTTTCTTCGCCCGCGTGTGGAAAGGGCCTTTATTACCTTATTAATTCCTTTGAGTGTATGTATGGGGTTTGTGGAGGTGTGTGTGGGTGTGTGTGGGTTTGTTCACAGGCATGTAGACATGTTGATTTATGTGTATAGACAGCACAATACATTTAGGGATTATTTTGACTCCTGCCTCTGACAAAAGTTTAGAACTCTGGTTAAAGGTAATGGAAGAGGAGCAGGAGATAAGAAAAAGCCTCTTTAAAAGTGTTTGAACCAAGGCCCTTTTCACACGGCATTTTCCATGCAAAAGAGGGCCTGGAGTGTCACGCGATTGTGAGGAGCAATCCGCATGACGCACTCACAATCGTGCGACGCTCCAGGGGCCAGCAGGCACCGATTGCGCACCTTTTCATTTTCGGCTAGAAGCTGAAAATGGTGCACAATTGCGCATTGCTCCCGGGCCCCGCGCACACTTACCTGGCGTGCGGAGCTTCCGGAGCTGCACCGGTCGTGCTTCCTGCCCCAGCACAGCCTGGGAAAGTCCCAGGCTGCACTGCGGAAGGAAGAGGTGGGACTCTCGTGCGAGCAGGCAGCTCATGCGGAGCCAAAGGACCCTCTCACTGGAGGCTGCTTGCGCAATCCCCGCACCCCAGCGCTGGAAGATGGTAAGGTGCGGAAAGGGCCTAAGTATCTTCCCCTAGTTATTTCGCCTTCATCCACAACGAAGGGGGATGTCACTTTAGCAGCAGTCTTGGAGCAGGTGGCAGCTTTAAGAGAAGGCCCTAAACGTGCTGATGGCAACCTTCCGGGGCCCACTGCCATCTAGGAAACACAGAAGCATAAAATGTATGGGTTACTAATGAGGTTTTTGATTGCTGGCAGCTCTTGAGGAACAAGTTACATGGATCAAAGGCTGCTATGAGCAATGTTTTGGAGGAGGCAGTGGCCTAGTCAGCCAAGTTAAGCTGTCCCCTGTCTCAGGGCCCCAAGCAGGACAGCATGCATTAAGTGAGTCTATCAATGCAGCTTACAGTCAACAGGGCTTAGAAACATGGACTTGGGAGGATCTTCAGGCAGCAACAGAGCTTGGAGTGGGTGGAGGGGGGTGGGAGGGGAAGGGACTATGCTGCGGGGGCATGGCCACAGTGCACGGGGGCGTGGCCACATCACGCAGGGGCATGGCTACAAGCGAGGACACCTCAAAAACATTGCTGCCAGGAGCAAACCACCTCCATTGCCCCCTCGTCCCTACACGACTGGCTCCGGGTGAATTTGGGATGTCATTGCACAGGAGGGTGACAATTGCCTATTGAACTATATCCACAGATAGCAAGCCTGCAAACACCTATGGCTTTTAACCTATAAACCTATGTTTTATAGCAGTCTTTTAACTGCTCTATGGGGAATGAGAGCAAAACATGGAGGAGGAGTTCAATGATTAGAAACCTAGGAAAGAGTTTGTGGATCAGATGTGGGCCAAAACCTGGCTCTCAAGTTTTCTTATTTATGCTGTGGTCATAGTTAGAGTGCAAAGTTGGCATGTCTTATCTCTGAGTTAGTACATTGACAGAATGCTGCTGTTGATGAGGCGGAGTCGTCACTATTTAAGGTCTGATCACTCCTCACATGCCTCTTTGGATCTTTATGGTGTGGCCCATCCTCCTGTCCTCAGTACAGTGTGATTTGTCTGGTTGATCTGAGGCCAGGTAGGATTTTTTTCCTCTTTTAGGTCTCTCTCTGTGTGTGTATGTGCACGCACATGTGTGTGCCTACCCCATGCTATTTCTGTGGGACTTGGACAATTGGCTTTGAGCAATTTTGTTGAATAGGCTTTCACCTGGAAGGTAGCTGGGGTAGAATATAAGTCTTCAGTAATCACTTTTGGCACCCTTTTGGTATAGAGGAAGGCTCTGAAACCTCCTCTTGTAGGCTTCTGCAGCCTGGGGGTTAGGGAAAGAGGCTACCCTTGAGGTTAACCTGGTATCTGGGTTCTCACTTGAAGAGTTCTGCAGTTTGAGTGGGAAGTCTTCTGGATTGCCCTTGGAGCTGAGGAGTTCTCTCCCAAGAGGAGGCAGAGGAGGTTGTTAAGGGGTTGGCGCCTGGCCTCAGCAGGAACTGTTACTCCCCCGCTTCTGCTTCATTTGCAGGCCAATACATCTGAAACAGTTTAGGTCAAATAAAGTGGCCCTTATTTAACCCTATTTTCTGTGTCTGGTCTCATTATTCCATGGCTGGTTATCAATATTCTAGTGCACTATTCAAATGCTAGATGAGAAATCTGCTAGGATATTTTTTCCTAAGATTTGTTTGACTCTGACTGGGGACTGAGGCTAATCTCCTCATCACTACCGCCACCACCACTGGCAAAGCAAGTATTTTTCAGTGGGGTTCTTTTTCTTGGTGTTTTGATAACTATGCTGGCAGAGAGATTATGGGAATAACAGCTTAACCATCTGGGCACAAAGTTGGGGAAGACTGTAGTAATGGATGAATGAACAGACTCCTTTTCCCTCGCTGTCTTTTGTTGTATACAGTCAACAAAGTTCAGTTAAAACTCTATACATGTATCTTTGGGATATATGTGAATATAATGGCAGTTGTTTATTTAGTGGAAACCACCAAATACTGCTCCTCCAACACCACCACTGCTACTGTCCTGCTGAAACTGGGATGAATGTAGGAAGTAAGGAGGCAACTGTATGATTGATTATGTCTTAAAATTTAAATTAAGAACTTGGCATATTTCTTTGAACTAGAATGTGAAGGCTTTGCCTGGTTGAAGAGTAACTTGAAATGAGTTATCTAAGTGGGCGTTCTCATGTGATCAGTATGAGTAAAGATGTTTCACAGTTTGGTGTTTAATATTTATTTAGGCAGATATATTTTTAACTCTGTGCAGTTTCAGAGCAAATAGAAATTTCACCTGCATTTTTCAAAATAACTATTTCTCAGAAAAGTGGGAAGACATAGTAGAAACCATATTCTTAATTTCTTTGGTGGCCTGAGTGGTTCACTAATTTATGCAGCGAAGATAAGTAGCAATGATAACCCTTGAGGCTGAATAATCTTTTTGCATAGAAGGCCTTCAAGTTTGAAGAGATAGGCTGGAGACCACAAGAGCTTAATGCTAGATAAAAGTTTTCAGTCTTGATGGTGCCACAAGACTTTCTGCTGTTTTTATTGCAATACAGAAATGTAGCTGCCCTTCTGGCATTCCAATACCATGGAAGATGGATGCTAGAAAAGGACCTTGTACTCAGCAGTCTCATTGACCTTTCTTCTTATCACACATCAACATGAACACCCTTTTTTTTTTTTTTTTGCACCACCAAGAACTGTTAAAGGTTTCCTCTATCCAACATGATGCTAGGTGTACTACTGAAGTAAAGGGAAGAGTAGAAACAACAGAAGTCACGTTTTCTCTCTTTCTCTTTGACCCAACAGCAGGAACTATATTACCAAAGTTGAACAGCTTACTTCACTTGCTGGTTCCCTCTTTTTTTTTCTTTCTTTGAACACTGAATCACTTTCTAAGCTGGCTGCTGGTTCTTTCTTTATTATTTTATTTGTATTAATGTATACCACTGTACACAAAGAAACCACGCTTTTAAAAAATCACAGCCAGAAGAAGACAGAGTAAAATGAAATAATCACATAGTCAATAAAATCAATATAAATCTCTGGCTTTAACTGCAGGGGAAGTACACTGATATGTCTTAAACAGGTGACTAAAATACAAAGCTATTGGTTTCTGGCTAATATTGGTGTAGAGAGAGTTCCAAAGGGCAGTTGCAGCATGTAAAAAACAGATCTTGGGAGCATGCATCACCACCAACAGCATCTCTTCTGAGCACCCAATGATTAGTCAGAACTACAGAGCAGTATAGAGTTCTGAAGTAATTGTGCTTTATAGTGTCTAGCATTTGACCTTTCCTGGTCTGTAGAGATGGGATAATTTTCATGTATCATTTACTTTTGGTGCAAATGAGGGGAGAAAAATTGATTTCCCAGGGCTTTTTATAACCAACTTTGGCAGATTCTGACACAGATGATGAGTCCTCATAGTTCCTCAGTGTAGAAACTGTTTTATCGTTTGCCTTGTTCCTTAATTTATTTCTCTCTTTTTCTTTCGTTTTTTCCTTATAACCTAAGCTCTCAAGGAGTATTGTCGTTTTTGCCAAGCTACTTGATTTATCCTGCAGTGTTGTGTAGTGATTTGAATATTGGATTGGGACTGGGCAGATCCAGGCTCAGATCTCAGCTGTGCAATGAAACTCACTATGTGGTCTTGGGCCAGTCAATTCCTGACAGCCTGATTTACCTTACAGGGTTGTTGTAGGATAAAACGAGGAGGAAGAGAACCCCATATACTACTTTGAGTTCATCTGAAGAAATCATCCTCAGAGGAGCAGCAAAGGAGGAACAACAATAGTGACAGCACAGAAAAGGGAACAGCAACACCACCTCTTGTTGCCTGGGTAAATTCACTTTTCTTTGTTTCTGCTTTTCCCTTACACCATTACATCACCATTTGTCTATATCCCAAGCTAATGAGTACAGTGTGCATTTGTAAAGAAGCATCTCTGCACCAATACCTTGTCCAGTTCTATAGCTAGTACTTGGAGCTGTCTGTAAGGTTCTCAGCGCTAAATTGGGAAATCAATGTTTGGTTGTCACAAAGAGCTGGAGTTACCAGCATGAGAAGTGGTGACAGCACTGGTCATAGATAGGGAGGTGCAGATCCACCGCACATTCCTGGATTTCTACACTGAGGAGTATGGTCTGGGGTTATCACTGCCTCAACTGGCAAGCAGGTACTTATGGTCTGGGCAGCTTTCAAAATCAGTGAAGGATAACATTAGGAGCTTGGAGAAGAGTGGGTTCAATGAGAGAAGCAAGTTTGCCATTCCTTTCTCTCCAGGCACAGCATGGCAGGAGTAAATTATAGTAACATGGAGCAGTGCTTCAGATCTGCATCATCAGTACATACTTTCTAGTTATACCCACCCAAATGGCTGAATAATATGGCCTCTCCCCTTCCATGAAATAATATGGCCTCTCCTCTTCTGTGTTACCCCATTCTTTTCTTTTATCCTTGTTGTGACTGCTTTGTTAATTTCCATATTTGGACTTAGCTTCACAGACACTATTAGAGCAGCCTCCATATAAATGTAGAGGCTGTTATGCAGATTTTTTAAAAAATTTAACTCATTCATTATATAGACTAGACTGAGAGAAAGACTATAACTTGTGCTGTAATGCTTATTGAGTGGTCTCATAGTACAGGAAACCAGGGCTTAGCAGAGTTGTGCACACACACATACACAAAGGTTTTCTGCCTAGGAAAAGGTCCCTAACGTTGCAGGAAGGTGTATGTGTATGCACGTGCACACATGCATGTGATATATTTCACATTAGACAGGTAACGTAGACCAGTGCTTCTTAAGATATTTAATGTGGGGAACTGGCGAGGATTTTCCCCAATATGTCAGGAACTGGCATCATGTTGGTACTCATTGGCTATAGCTATTATTTTTCCCCTAGAAACCTGGTGTTGACCAGCAGCTTATAGCTTGTAGACCAGCAGTAGTCCATGGACCACCACTCTTGAGTAGCCAAAGGTTAGACAATGTTGCATGAGGAAGTACCCTGTTCAGAGGACCATTGAGTACTACATAGACCAGCATCCCTTTCAGTGTAATCAAGTGGAAAATGCATCTTTGAGAATGCAGTCCTGATTACATAGAATTGTGTTCAGCGAAATAGTGTGTTTAAGATTCTCCAGCATTGGTAGCTGCTTTAGTCCATTGAGGCTAAGACAACAATGGGTTGTATAGCACTTTTAAAAGTATTTATTATGTTATTACTTTATGAGCTTTTATGGATTATAGCCCACTTCCTTAGATGCATAGAATGTAATTGCTTATGTACCGTGCTTTTGAGGAAGTGCTGTAGTCCAGCAAAGCTTATGGTGAAAGAAAGAAAGAAACAAAGAAAGACAGACAGACAGACAATTCTGTGATTAGAACTGTAGTCTTAAACTGCATGCATTTCTATTGTTTCCCAGTGGACCCAGCTTCTGAACAGACCTCAGAATCATTCTACATAAAGCTGCACTGTAAATCCCTGAAATCTTCCTTATCAGTTTAGTATACAGCCGTGCTCATAGTCTTCTGGATTCTTATGGCAAAGGGGAAAGTGCCTGCAAAAATTGCTCAAGTGGAAACTGAAGTACTCTGTTCCTTCAGCACATGTCACTAGACTCTGGCAGTCACAGTACTTGAAAAAGTTGGCTATCTGTCTACACATAAACCTGACTGCAAGGATCAAAGGGAATTCAAGACTAGCACAATATACAGTCCTTCTCTCTGAGATGCCACTAGCAGCTGCTCTTGGGCACCAAAATTTTGGCAAAGGATGACAATCTACCCCCACTTCCAACTCTGCCACTCCATGTTTCATGGAGAGGTGGTGAAGTGGAAGGATAAGACTTTCAAAAATTGAATTAAGTCACTCCATCGGATTTCAAAATTTTGACATCTTTTACCTCATTTACCTTTACCAGAGGGCCGGGATGTTGTAATGTGTTGGTCTAGGATTCTGTTCTAATCTTCACTTGGCCATGGAATGCCACTGGATGGCCTTGACGAAGTCACATTTTCTTAATCTCAACACATTATCTGAATGTCCCCCAACACATCTTGCCAGGAAAACTCCATGATAGGTTCAGCTTAGAGTTGCTGTAAGTCGGAAATGACTTGAAGGCACACAACAGCAACACTTCATTTTCTGGACTTTTTAATGAGGTGACTCCAAAATCCAAATCAGTGCCCCATTTTTCTTTTTGCTTCCTGTTTCAGTGGGATACAGATATTGCTGTCGGCAATTTCTCCTCAATCAGTACTGTAACCAGTAGTCTGCTTTTTGCAGCTGTCTGTCTTAGATGTTTTATCATCTCACTGTGTGTTTGAATATGAGAGATATGCGGTGCTGTAGCTCTGGCCTCATTGAGAAGCCTGCTGTTTAACACAGGGTTAGTGATCCAGTTTCTGCAATGTATTATTCATCTTTACTTCTCCTTTTCAGCCTTGCTGGTAAAAGCAACCTCCTTATGCTCTGTGAGCTTCATGGGCTGGCTGCCTGGCTTTTTGCTGTTCACTCTTTAATTTCCCCCTTCAGTCAGTTCTGGATTCTTCTGTCAAATTTTTCAGAACTTAATGGGTTGCCTTTATTCTGGCTGTTGCTCTCAGTTACTTAGTTCTGCAAACAGCAAATATAATGTTCCCATCTCTTTTCTCTCCCGTAATAAGAGTAATCCTCAGGCCTTAGATCAGTCAATTTACCTAGGTGTTGTTAAAGATATCAGTAAAGATTTCAGTTGGATTGCTATTTTAATTTTCTATTTTAACTTCCTCCTCCTTCTCTCTCTCTCTCTCTCTCTTTTTTGTAACGCTCCTGGAAACTTTCATGAAGAACAGCCTATGAATCATATGAAAATTACTTTTAGTAGTGGGCTCTCAGAACCAGAGGCTGGATTCTAGGTATTTCAATGTTGGAATATATGTATTTAATCCCCAAAAATATTTATATATCAGGTCATCTGTATGTTGTAAAGTTTATGAGTTTGCTCAGAAGCATAGAAAACATATTAAAATAATCAGCCCCCCCAACCCACATAACCCATATATGGAAAGGGGCGGTGGGGCTGTGCCACTGGCCTCCAGCACCACAGCCCACATTCAGATTAGCCTGGATGTCTAACCCAGAGACAGCCTCTGCACCTAGATTTTTTCTAATGCTGAAACCCTGATCACACAGCTTCTGGGAAAACAGTATCCATAGGCTTCAGTAGCACATACAGACTGGCATGATGTTGGTGGCAAGACCTAGCAGTATGACTGCAATGCATTTTTCTACACATGAAGGCTCTCATATGCATAATGGATGAAGAAATCTGTTAGCTCATGGTGATGTGGACAAATAAGTACTTATTTAGGCACAAATACCTCATGGACTTCAGAAGATAAGGCAATGTCTGTCTCATCCAGTTCATCTTAACTGGGATGCCTGATAACAGGTGGCTTGTGTTTATATTGTGGGACTGCTGAGCACTAACTGCCAATGATTTCATTCAAAATAATTAACAACTGGTTCTGGTTTTTTTTGCCTGCACATGTTAATGTGTCTCATCAGTCTCCCTTCACCTAGGGATACATACTGTCTTCTTATCCATTTCCCAGGAGCTGGCGGTGCTGCTCCCCTAGCTCCACATCTGACTGGTGTTTCCTCCAGCCCCTCAACAACAGCTGCACTCAACAACAGCTGCATATCCACATCCTCAGCAATCCCTCACAGCTCCAAAGGATTCAGTCTTTCCCTCTAATCCAATCCTCTTGATTCTCTGTCCTCATTGTCCTCCTCTCTTCCTCTTCTCCCCCCGCCCCGCACTGTTGGCTCCTTTTTTAACCACATCAGCCTCCATGTCTTTTAATAATTTTAAACTTGTGTCAACCAGTTGAATGACACCATTTCTAATTGCTCCTGTCTTCATTGTGAACCCACACAGAGCAAGTATGCAGTGCGCTGCAGATGATATGACTCAAAGACACATTTGATGAACATTGGAGCTGCATATTTTTGTTGATTAAAATACAACAAAAAGGGAACAGCCTCCTGCTTTCTCAAGATTAGATCTGACCAGGTTGGGCTATGCAGATGGGGCAGTTTTAGGCCTGGCATTTGCTGTCTAGAAATATGACTTGAGATAATTTAGTACCTTATTGTCTCCATGCTGCCACAACACAGATTGTTTTCTTTCCCACTCCATTCCTCACAAGCTGTGAGAAGTTATTTCCCTCAGGCAGCAGAACCCCATTTTAAATAATTTGCCCAATGAAGAAATGTAGTTCTCACTTTCTGTACTGTGGCATCTGGCATAGATAATGCCACTTCTTTCTCACTAGCCTTCTGCTGTGTTTCCTGTAATTATGAAGTCACTACACAAATTGTACTCTTAGCAACTGAATAGCACCAGGAAACAGCTTGCAAGTATAGAGCAAATGTCACCACAGGTCTCTTAAACCTGCAGTGGTGCAATTATTGCTAATACCTACTCTTGTACCTAACCCTGGTTAATAACACTAATCAAGCATTTATATAATACTTTTCTCTCAGCAGAATCACAACATGCTTTTTCTAAAGTTCACTGGCTTCTCATCCAAAAGTGCTGCCTATGCCACTCTAAGGCAGATACTTCATGGGGATTAATGTAACAACATCACACCATAATAATGTTTTGGTTTTTACAGATCTAATATCCCTTCCCTATTCCAACCTATCTTTTTGCGTAATCAACTCCTCAGTTCTATAATACAGCAATCTGGCTTGTTCTTTTTATTCCCTTGGTGATTTTTTTCAGTCTGAAAATAATTAATACTATAATTATTCCTAATGGGTCACATAATTATCAAGCATGGTTATTCAAAAACATGGCACAAATGAATGCTCCAAACAAAACTGGAAACTGTCATATAAAAACTAACACCAGTGAACTTGAAAAGAAATTCAAGCAATTAAATAATGATGATTCTGCTGCTTTCCCTGTTCAAACGTGTCTCTAAGAACAGTGATGGAACTGCATTCATGGCGCAAACATCCAGTCTTTTAGCCTCATTTTAACTGCAGAATTTGTTAGTTAAAGCCTAGAGCTGTGAGACAAACTGTGGCCTGAATCCGATTACTAATCTCCATCCATGATATGAAAAATAGGCTCATTGAACTAGTGGCTTTTACCTATGTGTGGATTCATCTTTCAGTGAATTCAATGGGTCATTGTACCTCACCAAACTGCAAATCCCAGAGTTCCATAGAATGGACCTATGGCAGTTAAAGTGGTATCAAACTTCTGTAACAGCCTACCATAGGTATATTGCAGTGGCAATTTGAGAAGCCCCTGCTTAAAGTCTTGTGTCTGCAAATGATTCACAAGGTGGTAGAAGGCAGGTCATTGTTTCTCAGCCTCAGTGACCACCATCCATGATATGAAGAATACGCTCATTGAACCTGTGCCATCTACTTTTGTGTTGGTTTATCTTTCAACAGCTGATTAAATGGGTCTGCCAGTTTGGACTGACTAATAGAGCTCAGGAGCATATGGCTGAGAAGTGTCAACTGCAGTTCTGTATAGCTTAGATTTAGCCAGTAGGAGGGGATGGAATGGTGATAGCTGCTGAAAGGATGGAGTAGATTTTGGGAAATTACTTTTTCAAAGCTAACTGGTTGTTGCTATCATTACAAAGTTTGGTTAGTTAGTGCTATTGCCATGATTTTTAAGTAATTCTTTTGTCATTTTTGGAAAGTAACAACGATAGTTTCTCCTCATCCCACCCCATTTCAAGTCTGAATATTGCCCTATGGTTCAAAACACTCTCCTCCTGTCTGCCTTGTTGTTGTAATACCCACAAGGTAGCAGACAGCACAGCATGAGCTAGGCCTTAAACCATGCGACATTCCTCCTTCATTATGTGGTGAGGACACATGCCCACATGTAATTAAAAAAAAGTGTGGTTGCACTGCAAAAAGGATTGAAATTATTCTTTGCCAAATAGTTGTGTTGTAACTTAATTATACCTTTCTTACAGGGAAAAGGAATGAATTACAAGTGGCTAGTTATTTGTAAATAGCTGCTTCCAAACACTAGAATTGTGGTGTCTGTGACAGGAAATTTAGCCCTTTTTTTGTCTGTGCTGCCAGGGAACTGATGGAGAACTTCCTGCCCAGAGGCAATAGCAGCTTATGAAGGGGGGAGATTTTCATCAGAGCCATCATACAATAGAAAAAGGTTGAACCCTTGTTGACTAGGCTCTTGAGCCAAACCAGAGTCCCTAGTAGCTGCTATTTATACTTCCTAAAGATTCATCCACAGTTACAAGAGTAATGCACAACACAGAGTAACATACATAATTTGGTCCTGTGCCACCTGATGGTTTTGGGTTCAGAGAAAGCAGTGTTGTTTGTGCTGGTAGTTGATTCCTGTGTTGTGAATGACAGCTTGCTGATGGAAACTTCCCAGAATGGTTCATTTTATAAAATTTGCTTCCGAATATAAAGAGCCATAGATTCTTCACATTCCCTTTCTACTCCTTTTTAGTGTTTCTCTGAGCTTGGGAGTACCTAGTTAGAAATGACAAGTTAACAGTAACTGATTCCTTTTTGCAATAACTGAGGTACCACTAAGTTTGATTAAGACTGTAACAAAGTGAGGAGTAACTTCACTCCTTTCATAGTGTAACTGTTCTGCCATATTACTTAGGTGTGTTTTACTACCGGCTATTGGCTTGTAGTGTTCTAATTTTTCAAGAATATAAAAAAATAATAATAGAGACCTCCCTCCACATTCGCAGGTTTGGCCTTCACGAATTTGATTATTTGTGAGGTGCCCACTTCCCTCCCCTCCATTGTCCCCCTCCCATTCTCTTGCCTTTTGCCCAGACACACCATGCCACCATGCTTTCCTTCTTCACACCCAGAAAAAAAGACAAGCAAATGGGAGGGGGGGGCTCCATGCACTGAGAAGAAAGGTAGGCACATGCCTCCTCCCCATTTTCCCACTTCCATTTGCTTGCCTTTTGCCCAGGTACGTGGAAAGAAGGCACATACACCTGGGCCAAAGGCAAGGGAATGCGAGGGGGGATGAGGGGAGGCACGCACGCACCTTCTCCACATGCAGGGCTGCCTCCTCCATTCATTTGCTTTTTTCCCAGGCATGTGGTGCAAAAGGCACATGTGCCCCGACAAAAGGCAAGGGATCAAGGGATCAGCAGAAGAGCCCTGGAAGGGAATGGGAGAGAGAGTGCTCACTTAGATGGGTGGGCAGTTTTTTGCAGTTTTTTTTTTTTTTTTCTTTTACAAAGGTTCTGTGCCCCAAACCCTCACAAAAGTTGAGGGGCCACTGTAATATAAGCTACTTTGGAATAGCAAGAAAGTAGAGTTTTAAAAATTAGCCGCAACAGGAATTAACTACCTCCTGTTTATTCCTTGAAAGTTCAATTTTAGTTAATTACTTTTCAAAGTAACTTGCCAAGTTCTGATGCTTCTCCTCAGTGCCTTCCTCTGCTTCATTTTGATATGGCCTTCATCTAAGTGCCTTACTTCAAATGCAGACGGGAGGAAGTTGCATTTGAATTGTTTCATATAATCCTGGATTATCTAGAATTTGGATGATCTAGATTCCACATGATATGCTTTGGTCATGTGACTACTGCTTCTAGCAAGAATACATGTAAAGCTTATACCAGTTCAGGATGTTGAGGTTTAAACTTTGTTTTATCACTGTGTCTTTTTGATGTATCAGTCTAATATTTTGTAAATTATGCATTCCAGTTCTACATACTAATTTAACACTGCAATCAGTTTCACTCAATGATTCTTCTGGTAGTGTTTCCTAGGTTTCGGCTTTATAACACTGAGATATCTCCTCTCGTTTGTAATTGTTTCTGGCTTGATGACCCTTGCTCCATTATCTTGTAGAGTAAGTGGCTCTGATGACAAGTGGCAGATAGGATAGCATGGTTCTTTCTGACTAGTTTTAGTTGCTATCTCCATCAGTACTGACAATGTTATCATGACTATTTATTGTGCAAACATACTGGCAAAAAATCTCATGCATTATGCAGATTGTTCTTTTTCTTTCATGTTGCATGCCAATATGTTAAAACTTGTGCACAGCAATCATTGTGATAGTTTATACATGTACTTGCCTCTGTTTTCTATGAGGAAATTATGCAGTTTAAGACTTTAACAAGATGGGAAGCATCCTTTTAAAAAATCTCAGCTTATCTGGGTGAGAATGTTTATTTTCTGTCCCTTGACTCCTGGATGCTTGTCTTTTAAAACTGTTCTTTCTTTGGCTGCAATCCTTTGCATGCTTCTTCAAGAATAAATTAAGTTGAATTTCATTGTCACTGTGTTCCTTCAAGTCATTTCCAACTTAAGGTGATCATTGTAGGTATACTTGGCAGAATTTGTTCAGAGGGGGTTTTGCCATTGTGTTCCTCTGAGTGTGAGCATATGATTTGTCTAAGGCCACCCACTGGATTTCCATGGTTGAGCTGGAATTTGAACTTTGATCTCTTGGAGTTCTAGTTCAACACTCAAACCACTATGCCATGCTACGTTCTTGTTATTTGTCCTTCAGCAGATTCGAGCAGGGTAGGTTTAATTTTATTCCAAGGTTTGCTCAGCCTGTTTTCCTGTTAGACATGTGAGAATACATGAAACCCTGACCTGAACAATGTTTGTGCAGAGGGAGGCAAGCTACAGTGGACCTGCTTGAAGTTCTTGTCTTTTAAGGCTTTAATTTTATCCCTGTGGTGAAGCATTGATAATCTGACTCATAACCTCTGTCTGGGAAAATCCATTGCTTTCATATCATTTCCTGGATGATTCAGTTTTTGCTTTTCGTATGGAGAATTCTACTTCAACAAACCATTAGAAACCAGTGTTGAAACCAGTGTTTTAGTTTGACCTAGCAAACATATGAGGCACAAAGATATGTTCTGTGTCACAAGGCCACATTTCTTTTGTTGGCAAGCAGGACATACCTCATTTTTTTTTCCTGCCAGGCAGATGCATTAATATGGATGGCTACAAAACACATTTTTCCTGATGCATCATAACACCCATGGAACCAAAGTCAAGTGTGTATGAGAGCTGAATTTTGAACAGACCACAGTAATTGAGCTCCCTTCTTTTTCATCTGACTTTAGTG
The DNA here is from genome assembly GCA_948474755.1 of Ctenosaura bakeri. NCBI lineage: Eukaryota > Metazoa > Chordata > Lepidosauria > Squamata > Iguanidae > Ctenosaura > Ctenosaura bakeri. The sequence continues at coordinate 715,110 of CAOLHI010000122.1, read as the reverse complement.
GCACTGCAGCACAAGGGCAGCTTTTTGCTGAGAGCACCTTCTATTTGGAGTGTGTAATATTCCCCATTAAAACTCACATGCACACACACAGAGAGACAGATTGATGTTTCTGAACATATATATATATATATATATGGACAAAGAGATAATGTCTGCAATGGGGTGATATAAAAAGTGAGGGGAACATTTTCTTGAATGTGTTTAATTTTATTATTTGTAGGTGCTTAAAGAGCAACCTGGTGCAGTAATAGCAAAAAGTGGTCAGAGCAGAAGTGAGGAATATGTAACCCACCAATTTTTGGTGAACTTCAGCTCTTATTCAATATCATTCACTAAGCTGGTAAAGGCAGCTGAAAGCTGCAATCCAACAAAATCCAGACAGCCAAATCTTCTGGTTTAAAGAATCGGTAGGCAGTAAGAATGTTGAAGAATGAAGTCCAAGGGAAGAAGTAGCTAAGAGTGTGGAGAGAATGGGAGGCTCTCTGCTGGCCACCTTATGCCATTATGACCTGCCTTTTTCCCAAGTAAGCAAAGATCTGCCTTTGATAATCCAAGACTATTTCTTTTCTTTTTCAAAAACAAACTTGCAAGCTGAATTCCCTATTGAAATAGTAACAGATGTTACTCAAGACAATAGGGTACTGAAGGCAAGTCCTCTCCATTCAGTCCTCTGTGTTATTTTTATTATTGTTATATTTATTTATATCCCACTTTCCCCCCAAAATTGGGACTCAGGTCAAATCACAATTTAAAAGAACAATTAAAAACATACAAAAAGTGAATATTAAAACAGAATCAAACTATTTAGAATTACACTTCAATAAAAGAATAAAATGCAGTTAGAAGATGAAAAGCTCTTAAAAACAACAATTAAAACAATACAGCACCCCCTAGCCGATTCTTCAAAAACGTTGTTTTAAAAAGCTGTCTGGATAAAAAGGCTTCAGCCTGCTGGTAGAAGGACAAGAAGGAGGGGGCCATTCTGGTCTTCCCTGGAGAGAGTTCCAGATTCTAGGAGCAACCACTGAAAAGGCCTTCTGTCATGTCCCCACCAGCCAGGCTTGCAGTGGTGGTAGAACTGGGAGAAGGACTTATCCTGATGATCTCAGAGTCTGGATTGGCTCATTTATGTAATAGTATATTACATATTATGTAATAGTATACTAATTTTGGAGGGTTGGGGCCATGAAGCAACAGATCATGATATTGCATTTCCCCCTGACCCATCTCGATACTTTTGGCATCCATGAGAGTAGAATGGTTGAGGTGGTGATGTCTTGTCACATTACAGATCGTAGAATCATAGAAATGTAGAGTTGGAAGAGACCTCATGGGCCATCCAGTCCAACCCCCTGCCATGCAAGAACACCCTCAAAGCACTCCCGATAACATGCCTGTTCTTTTTGGTGCCAGTCCCATTTTCTTTCTTTCTTTCTTTCTTTCTTTCTTTCTTTCTTTCTTTCTTTCTTTCTTTCTTTCTTTTTTTCTTTCTTTCTTTCTGGTGGAGGTGTCCAACTATACACTCAGTCTCAAGCATCTTCAATAGCCAGCCAATGTGTGGGGCCTTCTGCTTGCACCTGGACGCCTGGTACATTTGACATACATTTGAAGTAAATGTTACTTGGCATTTAAGGCTTCTCTTCAAAGGGAAGTTTGGCAAGGCTCACACTGCCTGCCTCCTCCTGCTTTATTACTCTGCAGACAGAAATGAGACTGTTGGGGAAATATTTTTCCCTTTTCCAAGTGCATCTTGCTCCCACCCCAACACACACAGAGATACCTCCTGCACCAGGAGTGGACAGAGTCCAATCCAGAGCAATTGGTTGAGAGACATCAAAGAGACAGCAGGTTGCCTGGACTACAGCAAGTACACAGTGTTTCACTGTCTTCAACTTTTCAAGGAGACAGGCCAGCACATTAGAGACACATCACATTTGTTTTAAACAAACTCTTGAGTGCAGTTAAAGCCAGAAAAGCTACTGTGTCAGACTGACACTTCTCCTTGCAAGCTCTACTCCTTGGGTGTTTCAGGGTCATAACTGCCATCTGTTGGCAACTAGCTTTTGTTACCTCTGTGTTTTCTGTGCAGTTAGTGCAGCAAATTGTTCCTTTGTGGCTGAAACCTTGTACTTGCCCAGTTTCTGGGAAGAATTGAGAGCTGATTGGGAAAGTACATAACGGCTAAGTGACCATCAACAGCAATGAACAACTTGTAGCAGCTTCATATCACTTTAACTGTCATGGCTACATGCTCCGGAATCATGGTATTTGTAGTTTGGTGAAATAATTGTGTAATAAACAGCTTTAATCTAGTGCTTCTTAAACTATCTGATGCTGGAGGCTATAAACTGTTTTTGCCAGTATGTCAAAGGCCAGTATCATGTTAGTGCCTAGTGTCTAGAGTTTGTTAATTCTGATCTGGAAGTTCTCCACGGATTGACAGCAGATGGCTCAGGGACCAAGATAGAACTATGAACTACCAGTTTGAGAAGCACTGCTCTAGTCTGCTCTCCTGGACTATAGCAATAGACCTCCTAGACCTCTCTAGCAGAGAATTCAAGGCACCTCACTAGGATTCTGTCACTGCATGGTATAGATAAACTAGAGTGACAGTTTTAGAAGTTCCTCCTTTAAACTTTGTGTCTGCAAATGACTCACTTGGTGATAGAAGACAATCCACTGTTTTGCAGCTTCGGTATTCCTATCCATTACAAAAAGAGTAAGCAATAATGATTCGCTTTTATAGAGTAAAGATTACAGCTAGATGATGCATGCAAAGCACTTGGATCACCTGAAGGTGCTGTGCAAGGTGATTGCCCTTCTTAAAGCATTGAGGACAAAGTTCCAACCGGAGCATGTAATGTTTGCTGTGCAGTCTAAATGTGCTGTGGATTGGTTTGCATGGGGATAGGGCATTAGGGCTGCAAAGTGGATAGATTTGTGGGATAATAAAGGGGAATGACATATTTTGAGCAGCCAGACTCAGCATTACCACAAACAATGCCAGAGATTGCCAGGGTTCAAGCCCTATCTTTCTGATGCTTCCTACTGAGGAAGAAAGCCATTTTTGCAGGAAAATAGTTCACTTGCGTTTTCTGCAGAGTTTGTAAACCAGAAAAAGAAAGGGGAGAGGAAAATGGCAGACAGGTGAGCCAAAAGATGTTTTGTGTATAGAGTAGAATATTTTCTTCCTGTTTATCGGAAATAGCAGATGCCATTGAAAACACTTATGCCTTGCCTTTCCAGCTTCAGCATTGCATCTTTAAGATTTTTAACAGTATGTTCTTAGAATTATGCTATTGTTATTTTTTCATAGTTATTTCAGCATCTCCCTACCACTTAGGAGTCTTGATGTGGGAGAACAAATCCTGGCGCATCACTAAGTAGACTTCAGGACACAGTCTACAGGAGTTTTTCAGGCTCTCTTTGGGACAAAGAAGTGAGACTGGTGCAAGAGTACAAATGATCTTACACGTCCTGGGCTCATTTCAGTGTGATTTAACCTACAGGTAAGATGTAGGTTAACCATGACCCCATTAACTAGGACACAGGAGTTCTAGGGAATTCCATTTCTGTTTCAATATTTTAACACTGCATACTTTTTCAAGGGTTGCTTAGCATCCACAAGGATCCCTTATTAAGACTCAGTATGAAAAATACACTGTTGTATTTCAGCATGAAGCTTTGAGCTAGGATTGCATCAGTGCCTTTAAGCTAGGTACTTACCAGATACAATGTCAGTGGAAATAAGTGGCAAGGAAGGTAATACTACACATTGTGACATATGGATGTGTAAGTCATGCCACACGTGCCAGGCAAATTATTTGCCTTAGTGCAATAGATGTATTTTGCTGAGAGTGGCAGAAGGGAAGTTCTTTGTTATGGTCTGTGGGCCTCATACGTTTGGGGTTTGCGCCTGCACGGATACCCATCTTGGAAAGTTCTAGAGCTGAGCAGCTTGGCAGAGGCTCTGCCCCCCTCACTTACCACTCATGTCCCAGCCTGCCATGCTGCCCCTCAGTTTCTTTTCATCTGCCATTAGACCAACACATCTTAATCATTCTGCTGAGCACATCTCATTTCTTTCCTTTGCCCTATTCCTAACTTCATTCTCTCTACTTCTTCCTTCCCTCCTTTTGGCTCACTGCCAAAAAAAAAATGGGAAGGAAAGGAAAACAAAACAAAAGATTTCCCTTGTACTTCCTGCATCCGCCCCTTCTTCCCAACCTTGTGCCAGCCTATATGGCCTCTACATCTCTCTTCAAAATCTGCTCCTCATGCATCAGGAAGGTTGTGCTCTCCGACAGCCACTCTCAGTGTCTGCACTGCCTAGACGAGACTCACATAGTCTCCGAATGCACCATCTGCTGAGGATTCACACCACAAACTTGACAGCTCACTCGAAGGGACCCCAGAAGAGGCACCCATTGACCAATAGCTTGGCCCCAACCGAGCAGAACGAGCCAAAGCCAAATAAAAGACCAAACAACACAAGCAAGGAGTGCAGGAGTCAGCAAGGCTGTCACCACCGATGGAGTCAGTAGGTTCCAGCAGCTTTCTGTCTTCCTGACCTCTGGTTGTATAGTCTTAGTGTCCTGTCCAGCTGTGGACTAATTACCAAGACCATTACCACTGGCACTGTGACCCTCTCTGGTAGCATTACTCCCTGTCTCGCTGCTACCGGTCTCCCTCCCACTCTCCTCACCTCCTGCCTCTGGTCTCCACAGTGTGGAGGCTTGTGCCATCACTCTCCTGCACCTCTTCCAAGGGCTTCTGCTGTGTTGCCCTGGACTCACTACTCAGTGGCCTCGGCCACATTGTCAAGACCACCAGCCTTCCTGGCTCCATAGTTTCATCGCTGCTCCGACAACAGTACTGGCAACCTTACCAGACTCCACAGTGCCAACTTCTCCATCTGCTGTCTTCATGGCCCTGGTATCGAGTGCCCTGCCTCCTTTGCTGCCTACCAAAGTGTAGCAATAGTGGTAGCACCAGTCCTGATGACCACCACCACCTCTCCTCCAGCTGCAGTCATAGAGTCCGCCAAGGGAGAGTATAAGACTGAATCATTCTTCCCAGTGACACCATCAGTCCATACTCCTTCCCCACCAGCAAAAGTGGAAGACACCACACCAGCCTTGCTCTTGGAAGATGTTAAGATGTTCTTGGACATCATTCTCCAGATGGCAAAGTGGAGTGACTTGGACATCACACCATCCCCAACACCAGTGACAGACCAGTGTTCATGATGGTGAATTCCCAGGCTCCAGACCCCAACCATCTCACTGCTTCTTGCACTCCTTAAACTATCTTGGATCAAACCAGCTTCATTCCTGCCAGCGTCTCATAGATTGGAACATCTCTACAAGACCAAGCAGGACAGTGCACTATTTCTGTTCAACCACTTGCCTGCCAACTCCATCATGGTGGAATCCTCCCAATCTAGAGGTGGAGAAAGACAGCATACTACTCCAGTGGACAAGGAGGGCAGACACCTGGATGTCCTCAGCAGATGCTTTTATTTCCCCTCAGTGCTATTGATCAAGGTTGCAAACACACAGGCCTGCATGGTGGCATACCAGTGGTTTCTGTGGGAGAAGAGGCTCTCTTTCATGCCACACCTTCCAGAAGAACACTGTAACACAGCTCTGGGCATCTAGCAGGAATGCCACACCTTGACTACAAAATACAGTCCCCCAGGCATTCTGTTGACTGTGAGGCCAAGGTTATGGCAGGTGTGGTAGCCCTCTGCAGCTATGCCTGGTTCTGCTCAGTGGGCCTTACCAGCAACACCAGGCAGCACATCAAAGACCTCCCATTGAATAGCATGGGGTTTTTCAGCCCTGGCACCAATGAGGCAATGGACCACATAGCTAAGGTTCAACTGACAGCCAAGAGGATGGGAATTGGGGCCCTACACCAACAACTGAAGCCCTCAAGATCATCATGGTGAAGGTTGTCAGAATCCTTTATGCAAACCAAGTCTCCCCCCCCCATCCTACAGGATGTAGTCTTAATACTCCTCCAGCCCTCACAAGTGTGCCTTCAAGCAGCAGAGATCCCAGCACTCTTTGCCCAAGAAACAGGTGGGCACACTGAGGTCACACCTTTGACTTCTCTGCCCAGATGACACCATAGCTGATCTTCCATTTACTGGATGTCTGCAGCTCTTGAACACCAAAGCTCTACCACCATTACTCTATCTGACAGAATATAACCACAGATGCATAGGTCCTTACCATTGTTTGCCTTGGCTATGCCATAGAGTTCTCAAGTACTAATTCCAGAGAACACCACTATTGGAAGCACTCTCAGAAGAGGTCTCCACCCTCCTCAAGAAGGGAGCCGTGGAAAGAATCCTGGACTCCTGCATGCAAGGCGGCTACTTTTCTTGATACTTCATGGTACCAAAGAGAGACAGTGATCTTAGCCTAATCTTGGACCTCCAGGGGGTGAACAAGTACATCAGATTGAGGATGTTCAATATGGTAACCCTCCAAACCATCCTTCCCTTTCTGAGACAAGGAGACTGGTTCCAATTGGTGGGCCTGTGTGATGCTTACTTTCACATTGTGATCTGCCCCCCGCATCACAGTTAAAGAGGAATAATAGCACTGTAATTATGTAGTGTGAAAAGGTCTCTGGTAATAAATACTATGAATATTTGCATTTGTTTTATTTGGGGGCTTCTCCGTACAAACCAAACTGGGTAGTTCTGCAAAGTTAGAAACAGCATCTTTGTTAGCCAAGCAAAGCCGGAATTCTACAATGGTTGCCTCTCCTTCAGAAAGGCCACATGGGGTCCTTTCTTAATAAGCAGAGGAGGAGAAAAGTGAGCTGCTTGCTCTGCTTCTTCTAAGGAGAAACCCAGCCTCTAATTAAGGAGGGGAAAGGGAGTGTGTTTATATTATTTTAGATCTTTTGTGTGTGCATGTACGTACGGGTACATGTGTGAACACCCATGCTCACATGGGAATCCCTCCCGACATTCCTCCCCTCTGGAATCAGCAGCCCTGTAAGTAGTCATCAAATGGGCTCTAAGAGAGTAATAGATCCCAGATTTCATTCCTCCCCCACACACACCTTCTTAACAGAATATCTGTGTTTGTTCACTCTGTTGTCTGGCTTCCTGTCAAGATATCCTGCAGCCAGCCTGGAGCAGCTTCTAATGGGCTGCCAAGGGATTTAGTCTGATATGAGTGTGTACCAGGTGCTGACAGCTTGCTGGAACAGCTCGCTCTACTAGCGTGATTGGAAATTGGTCTCTCATTTTCACCCTGTCATAGTGGGTAGATAGCAGAGGGAAGAGCAGGGATGCTCTCTTTCTGTAGATTTCCACTGGTGTGTGAGTCGGGGGTAAGGACATCTTTTTTCGCCCCCCTGCCTGCAGATGACTTCCTCAAGCAGGATTTCTGCACTGCTTTTGCTCTTGTCATAAGGGGCAAGCTCTCAGGCTGGCCTTATCATCAAGCCACATGAAGTTGTCCCAATTTGGGGAACAGATTCAAGAATAAACGCTAGTTTCCTGCATCCATTCTTATCATTATCATTTTGTTCAAATGAAAGGCCTTCCTCTGGAGCTGTCTGTGAGTGGGTGTGCCTTTAACTTTCTCAGATGTGAAAAGGCCTAAAGCCAACAGAGAGTGGAACATAAAATTCAAATATGGCTGACAAATAATTGGTGTCAGCTTGCACAACTAAAGAAAACGGTCTTGCCAGTAGTCCCTTTATATGTGCTAATTTAATTTTTAATGCACACATTTGTCTACTGATTAACACTATTTAATTAGCATTTTTCTATTGACTAATGTTGAAGCAACCTTGCTGAAAAGCATACTTTTAGAAAGCTGTTTGGCAAATAAGGATCACTAACAAGTGAACAGAAGGGGACTAAACACAGCTCTGCCCGCCTTCCTCCCCGCTCCCCCTTTTTAAAAATAATGGATTTCTACAGTATCGAAAGAAAGAAAGAAAGAAAGAAAGAAAGAAAGAAAGAAAGAAAGAAGAAAGAATACATAGGATAAGAATGTGGACTAAGTACTGTATATACGTTAATATAAGCTGACCACATTTCAAAAATACATTTCCTTGAGCTTGACATCTATGAGATATTCTGATGGTAAATGTTTGTTTACTTTTTCCATTTTAGAGTACAAGTCTATCCGTTTGTTTCTTTCAGGCTGGTGAAATGCTGTAGATGACTCATGTTTGTTGGTAATGAGGCTAGTAAAAATTTGTGAGAGCTAGTAATGTTTTCATATTTCTTTGTGTGGTGATGACAAAGATCTGAACAAAGTGGCAGCTTAGGATTTGTAGTTGGGTGTTTGAGAAGGCTGATAAAATCCATTTTTCTAGTATTTAAATATTTTCAAGATGGTAAGGTTTTTTGTTTTGTTTTTTAAGGAATGGAGATATATTTACATATATTTGTTTGCCTTACTGTCCTTGTTGAATATCTCTGAGAAGCAGACAGAACTTTCTTTGATAACTTTAAATAAAATGCTAGACAAAAGCTAAGAAAATTACCACACTAGGCTGAAGTCAGTGTGAGACTTCTATAATTTAGTTTTAGGGAAGCTCAAATAAATTCACATAAATCTTGAGTTCGTAGAATCATAGAGTTGGAAGAGACCACAGGGGCCATGCAGGAACACACATCAAAGTATTCCCAACAGATGGCCATCCAGTCTCTGCTTAAAAACCTCCAAAGAAGGAGACTCTACCACACTCCAAGGCAGCATATTCCACTGCTGTGTTCTTTCAGTATTCTTGACCATGGAATTTCGGCAAGTAACTCCCTAAGTTTACACAAATCAGATTTTTTAAAGTCTAGAATGTGGGTCTGGCTACACTTTGCTTCTCCTTCCCACTGAATGACAAATTCCAATAAAGCATGGTCACTCTCCGCTAAGGATCCCACCACCTCCACCTCATCAACAAGGTCGTCCCTGTTGGTCAGGATCAGATCTAAAATAGTTGATCCCCTTGTTGCCTCTTCCACTTTCTGGACCATGAGATTGTCAGCAAGGCAAGCGAGGAACTTGTTGGACCTTGTGGGATTGGAAGAATTTGACTGCCAACATATATCAAGATAGTTGAAATCTCCCATTAGTACTGCATCTCTCCTTTTTGAATGTGTGGTCACCTGCTCCAGAAAGGCATCATCCAAGTCCTCAGGTTGGCCTGGAGGCCTGTAGCAAACCCCCACAATTACATCCCCGTTGTTTCTCATTCCCTTAATTCTTACCCAGATGCTCTCGACCTGGCTTCCTGGATTTAAGTCACAGATCTCTTCACAGGTGTAAACATCCTTGACATATAAGACCACTTCTCTTTTTTTCTTATTTGGTCTTTTTCTGTGAAATAGGTTATAAACCACTATTCCTACATTCCATGAGACTCATCCCAGCAGGTTTCAGTGATGCTTATTAAATCATATTTATTTTGTCGTACTAAAAGTTCGAGTTCGTCTTGCTTATTTCCCATGCTCTGTGCATTAGTGTACAGACACTTAAGACCATGTGCCCTTCCCAGAAGTCCTGTACTAAAGTTACTTTTCCTCCCCATGTTGGTGTCTAGTACTACTTGTCCTCCTCTATCTATATCATTTATGCTATTTTTCCCAGCAGTTGCTGAATCCTTGCCCTGAATAATACTGTCTCCCTCCCCAGCTGAACTCAGTTTAAGGACCTCCTGATCTGCTTTGTGAAAGTGTTCGCAAAAATGTTCCTGCTGTTGGTTGTGAGATGTAGCCCATCCATTGCCAGAAGACTTGAATTGAACTCATTTGTGGTCCCTGTTTGCCCCCTCCCTTTCTTTTACTTCTTTGGTGAGTTCTGTTGTTCTTGTTGTTCATTCCTAAGTCACCTTTGACTTAGGGAGACATGATGAATGTGAGACCTACAAGCCACGCTCAACAACTGCCCTGCTTGGCTCTTCCAAACAAAGGGCAGTGGCTTACTTCAGAAAGTTCTGTGAATTGGTGCCATGCAATGCCCTGTCCAAAAGCCACATACAACATACCATGGAAAATACAAATATACACAAGAACAAGAAAGTAGACAGAGATTTCACAAGCAATGATCACTTTGTTGACTATGGAGATATTGGTGAGTGATTTAATTTAAAACAAAATAGTTTAATATCCGACTGCACTGTATGGAAGAAAGCTGAATTGCTTATTACTTAATTTGATCATTATGTTTTCCTCATAGGAAGGCACCTCACACTGGCTGCATCATAGGCATTGTGCAGAAGACTTGGAAGCAGGATTTTGAGACCGCCTGTGCCACACATTCATTATGTGTGTTTTGCCACCAGGTCTGCTGGTCAAATCAGCTTTGTTACTTCTTCTATGGCAGGCATGGGGAGCTGTGAAAGGCTAGGGGGCTTCATTAGCGCCCTCCCCCCCGGACAACTGCTCCTGCCAAAATAAAAATCCCCACCAAATGCCCTTGAGGGAATATGGGGGTATTTTCATCATGTTTTGGGCTATTTTAAGTCTGGGAGAGATGTTCTAGAGCTTCAAATTATGTCAAAGACATGCCACAGCAAGTACCCAGAAAGGTGACCAAGACAACTGCAACAAATTTGTGACTGCTGTGGGAACCCTAAATACTTTCTGTGATAAGCAAAACACTGCTCCATCCTCACTCCCAGAGCATTGGGAGGAGGTTGTATTTTTAAAAGAGTGCCAAATTATTTTGGTATGTGAAATAATGGGTAGAGCAATTAATAATGCATAGATAGCCACATAAAGGTATGTAGTCCATAACGAGGGCGGGGGGAAGAGAGAGAATGAGATTTACTCTGGAACGAGAATTAAAAAGACCTGATTTGCATCATCTGCTAACCCTGTACTTTTTTTTTCTACGCATCTAGTCTATGAGGACTTCAACTCTTGGAGCAGGATCATAGTTTAGTCACAAAGTGCATATCTGAAAAAGGTCCAGGTTCAGTCTTTTGCCTCTTCAAGGAGGCTTAGAATCATGTCTGAAACTATGGAGAGGTGCCTATCATATTAGTCAGTGCTGACAGCATTAGGCTAGGCAGATCAGTGGTGGGATTTGGCAGAGGTCAGTTTCATATATAACTTCTGAAAAATCTTGTGCCTGTGCGAAGTGTACACATGATTGGGGACCCTGCCTATTTTATTATTAATACATTCTGTTCAGTTATACTTTGTAAGTCCCTATGTAAAATTGATTGGGATGAAAAGGAAGTGATGGAATCAGTGGGTTCAATTCTGCTACCTTACCCTCTGAATCTTATCATTGTAAACTACATTAACTTCTGTGGTCTAGTGAAGTTCATATCTTTCTTGATGGTCCTGAACCAGGGGGAGCAGCTGCCATTAGTAACAAACTAAGAAAACATGGAAAGTATCACATCCTTCAATAAGGATGGCACATGCCATTAAATAAGAATACAGTCAAGCTATCAAGTGCTAGAGTCACGTCACAGAAAAGCATGATCTAATATTATTTAAAAATAAATAAAATTCACCCCTGTTATTACAGAGGTGGTGTATGTCTATACTCAGCCCCAGTGAGCATTCTAAAACTGAGAAAGTAATGCTTCAGATTCAAAGCCTGTAATAAATTTTATGGGGAATGGGAGTTATCAGAAACCTCTTGCCCAGATTTTGTACACCCTGTAAGGGCAGAAGAGTGTGGCTCATCAACCAAATGTGGCTCTCATGACCTTTTCGAAAACCTGCCACCTCCCCTTCCATGAGATCTTAAAAGTGGGATTTAGACCTGCCGCAGCAGCCTTCCTCTGTGTTTGGTCATGTTTCCTCAGCCTCTCTGCCTAAGATGTTTCCAGACAGAAAACTCCTAGCACTATCAATTAAATGTCATTCCATCTTCATCTGTCTAACGGGTGTGTGTGCATACAGAAAAATGGATGGAAGAAAAGATGGGAAAACAGAGAATAGGTACAAGTAACAGTGACATCTCACACCCCTCAAACTTTTATGAATAGGGTAGAGTGACTGCACAAAAGCACAGTGTACTATTGGAGTTCCAGGTAACAAGAGCTTCTTAATATGACTAATAGCAGTGATGTAAAAAATACAAAATTTCTTCTTCTTAAGGAGAAAGGATGTGTCAACACACTGAGATAACATGTTGGGGGGGGAGGTCAACTGCTGTAAGATTTTCTGAGTTTAGGACCCTTTTATATATATAATTTTTTCAACATTTTTGCACAGAAAATCATGTATTTTGGGACAGGAATGAGGTGCTTTTGTCAAAACAAATTTTTTACAAAAACTTCCTGAATATGGGGGTAAAATGTGCAGAACCCCTTATAGTCTCACCCAGTAGGGATAAAACTTCTAGATTTTTCAGAAAAAGTCTTTATTTAAATATCTCAGATTCCAAAATGGAACATCACAAGGTCATATTTATACATTCAACCAATCAATAATATTCTCTGAGTAGGGAGGTATAATGTAAGCAAAGCTCTTTCCCTATTCTCGTGTTCAGTTAATTCTTTTTACCTTTTCCGTACCTTCTCTTTACTCCCTCCATATAGCCTTTCTTATTTTATTTCTCTTATTTCATAACTCAGTGATTATGTTATCCCTCACCTCTATTATTCCAGGCCTTAGACTTCTAGGAGAGGGGGTAGACCAATCAGGATCTAGTAGTAGATCTCACTGTGGTTTGCAGTAGATCTACAAGGAGTGTTCACTCTCAATTGTTTAGCAACAGCACAATAAAATACCAGGTATGTCTTTTTCCCTTCCAAATTAAGCTGCAGAAATGAAGTACTGGAGCAAGGAGGGTGACAGAGATGTCCTGTTCTGATACTGAAAATAAATACTTGGCTTATTGCCTGTGCTAAGTGTTGTCCTCTTCCTTAATTCTACTAGGTGCGTCTCTGCTCTTCAGGCAGTTTTTTTGCATCTGACCTCACTTGCTGGAATCTGTGGCTTTAGTGAAACACCAAGAAGAATCTGGATGCGTAAAATCTGGCTCTCCACCCCACACTGCATGGTGATGACTGAAGATAGATGTTGTGGAAGGACACCTTCTATGACTGAGGTGGGAAAAAGGAAGGAAAAAAGGCAGCAAGGAAGGATTCATATGGTTTCTTCTGAAAGGTCCATCTGCTAACTGCTACTACCAATATGCCATTTGCCCCACTGTCTTCTATGGCTTTTTATTCCTATGTGATTAATCACTAATTTCATATAGGGATTGAAGCCGTGCAATACGCTGGGGATTTGCAACAGAGAATGCTCACCTCAGAGAGTTTTCTACAGCAGAATGTGGCTGGAAACTTCAATGTCCTTCATAAATAGCAGGAGGACTATCTCTATGGATATTTACTAGAAGGTGTTGCCATGCACTTCTCTCATTTACTCTCTTAACCCAGGGATGCAAAGTTTTGGCTTGCTGCATATTTTTTAGTAGTCCTCCCATAGTCTATTGCCACTGTCCTTAATGGTTGGTCTTCTGAAGTCCAAAACACCTGGAGGACCAAATATTGGACACCACTGATAATATGGATGGCCAAAGGTTTCTTAGCAGTACCTTAATCCAACCAGTTGAAGGTGCCCATTGTTCCTTGCTTCTGCACCTGCAGCTGCTTTCCCATAGTAAGCAAAATGATCATTGCAGTATTGCTTTCTTTTGGGACTTAACCCCTTCAGATAACATTCCAGAAGTGATAACCATAAATACTTGTGGCAATGGCTAGTTTCTTGTTTGTTTTCACTCAAAAATCAACAACTCATCTCAAACATACAGCACTCCTGTATAAATGTTCAAGAAGACACAGAGTATTGGCACCAAGTAAATATCCTCTAGACCATGGAGAAAGTGTAGGAGGGAAATTCCCTTTTAGCCATACTCTTGGTAAGAGTTACCAGACCTAAGTCAGTGAAAGCTTAAAAAAAAAAAATCAGCAGCAGCTCTATCACAAACATGTAATTAAAAAGTGTGTGCCACTGAATTCAAATATGTAACACATCGTTCAGCCAGCATGGGGAACATTATGGCTTTCCTGGTTTTTACCCCCATAACAAAGGAGGACTGTGCATAAAATACTATTTAGAATTTTATATCTGCCACTACAGGAAGGAAATTAGATTATTATGAAAACTTGATTCAGTCTAATGAGAACATTTATCTCATCAGAATTTTTATTTTTAAATTAAGGCATTAAATTTAGTACTACTTGCCCGATCCATCCATCCATCCATCCATCCATCCATCCATCCATCCTACCTTTATCCTGAGATAATTGTCCACAGCTACCAGGATGAGTGAACCTCCCACTGTATCTCTTATCCTTTCATAAAAGTCTTTGTTTCTCTGCAGGATTCCTTGTAAGTCAGCTTCTCTCACAGCCTGATCATGTACACAGGGGCACCTTAAGAAGCTTGCCTTTAACTACAGAAAACATGCCTGGAGCAGTTATGTTCAAACCCCTGCTTCTAAGCAGTTTTCTGAAGCAGTTCGCCATCATCAGTGGAAGAAATAAGCATCCTGGTATTAGAAGAAAGGCAATATCCTAAGGTGTTTGTGTGGTGCCTGAGGAGAAATAGTTAAAGATTTGCATTTTCGCTGTTTTTGCTGTCTACTTTGTTATATAGCAGATTAAGTTTTTCCCTAACTGATATCCTAAAAGCAACTTCTTTCAAGTGAAATTCTTTCTAAAATATGATATAGATATGCTCCTTTCTGGCCTAAATACCCTAAAGGCAGCAGTTCCCATCGGATCTTGGAAGCTGAGCAGGGTCAGCTCTGGTTAGTACTTGGATGGGAGACTGCCAACAAATACCAGGTTTTGTAGGCTATATTTCAGAGGGAGGAGCTGGCAAAACCATCTCAAACATTCCTTGCCCAAGAAAATCCTATGAAATTCATGGGGTCACTGTAAGTTGACAGGCAGCTTGAAAGCAAATATACATGCACATCTTATGATAAAAGAGAAGAAGCTGAAGACAGATGCTTGTACCTGTGCTGCAGCCCAAAAGACTCTGAGTTCACACAACATTAGGCACATTTTGGATCCTGAGATTGGTTCCTCAGCAGGATATGGCTCCACTGACAGGGTTATTATACTGCTGTTATGCAGCCTTCCTCTATGTTCCCCAAGTGGCGTCAGGGGCTTTTAAAAAGTCTGTGTTATATCTGTCATATTAGTGAAAATGAGTGAAATTATACAGTTTGTGGAAGAGATTATAAGAGAACCCCTTTGGCTCACTTCATAAAAGAAGGCCCCCATTAACACCTTGTGAATTATTAGCCATTAATCAGCACCTGCACAGAATAAACTATCCATACATATCATTATCTGGTCCTTAATGAAGCGATAATAGGAATGCTGTGGAGCAGGGATATTAATATCCCCTAAGAGACCAGAGCAATGGAAAGGCTAGAAGCCAAGATTTTTAATTTAGTGCCAAAAGCTTCCACTGTTAATAAGGTAGTTACTTATCCCCATCCATTAGCACAGTTTGGCCACAAGTGCTTCACTTGCTGAAATGAGCTCAGCCTTTCAAAAGAGGTTTGACAGATGTTGTGCTGCTGTTCTTTGGCTCTGTTGGGACTTCATACAGCCCAATGCGGGATGCCAGTCTACTACAGTCTACCCAGCAGGCAGTCCCATTCAGGACTTTGTTTTGCTTTCTTGTTTGGCTAGATTTATAGGGACTATAGTATCCATTTGCTCTTCTTCCAACCTAGAAATATTTTTAGAATGCTGTACTACAGTCGACCGACACTTCCCACCTACCACTGTCAAAGTCACGCATAGACACCCCAGCTTTAAATTTTGTGAAGGATATGCACTTATACTTTCATGCTGTGAAATCAGCCTTTAGAGAGGTCTGCCAAGGTGTGTATTGTTCCTGGAGACTGGGACTTATTTAACTGTGTAAATACCTTTGCTGGTCATGGTCTCTTCCAGGTTATTTTTCTTTCCTATAAAAGGAACAGCATCATGGATGCCTGAAAATACTGCCAAGTATGGCAGTGCCATCATCAAAACAGCAGCTGCATAAGTGTGCTATAGGTCCTGTTTACTGCTGCCCAATGGGAACACATGGCCCTAATGTTGAGGCTACCACAATGTGAACTTGTGGTACTAATGGCCTTATAGGTTTTCTGGCTGGCCTGTGCAAACAGAACACTTCACACTTTTCTGGTGGTTATACAGAAATTATTCCTTCTCTATTCAGTAGGGAGGATGTACCATGTACATCAGAGGTGTGTTTCATGAAGATTTTTAACAGATTTTCTAGAAAACTCATAAGGCCCTCTAGATGTTGTTGGGTTGTGAATCCCAGCAGCCTTAAGCCAACATAGCCAGTGGGTTAGAGATGTTGGAAGCTATAGTCCAACAATACCTAGAGAGCCACATGATTCCTACAATATACATAATTGCTACTGATATACAGTGGACTCTCCAGATCTGAGATTTCCAGCCACTGTGGAGTATCATCTCCTATACATAAAGTGCTGGTGACATGGAGGAACTAAAGTGTCTGCCTGCATGTCACACTATTTAATATGTGATGAAATGATTTGTGTTTTGCCACTCATCGGCAATCCTGAAACCAAACCCCTATAGATACAGAGGGTCCACTGTACATCTCTGAATGGAAAGTAGACATGTGTCTATGAAACTTTTTTAAAAAAAAACTACAGAAAATAATACAGTCAAAGATTTTCCACCATTTGAGGAGGGCTGCATCACAGTGGCTCCTAATCTTGTGCCCCATCTAAACTTAATATCTGGCACTGCTGGTATAATGATGCCCATGCTAATCTATGGTTGTATTCTGAGCTGACTGAAGAACAAGTGCGCCTACAGTAAGCAGTTCTTTGGGTAACTGCCAGCCACCTTGTCTGCATACACTAACTGTGCATAGCAGCAAACAGTTCAAAGACATAGCTGTCTTAGTGTGGATCAATACGCAAAGGGATCTTGTAGCACCTCTGAGACAAGAGAAAGAAGCTGGTAGTATAAACTTTCATAGATTTAAGTTTACTTCATTGGAACCCTTAGTGAGACAACCTAAGGTGGTGGTGGTGGTGGTGGTGGTGGTAATAATAATAATAATAATAATAATAATAATAATAATAATAATAATAATAATAATAATAATAATAATAATAATTTCTATCCTGCCTCTCCCCATGGATCGAGGTGGCAAACAACAATAATACATTAATTACATTAAAAAACATTAAAAAACATACCCAATCCTCCCCACCCACCAACCCACCTAAAACCGACCCCCTAAAACACACGACAATTAGCAAGGAACAACAATCAACTGACTATTAGAAGAACCGCAAGACGGTGGGAGGCGGTGGAAGTACTAGTCTGGGAAGGCCTGTCGGAAAGAGCAGTCTTGACTGCTTTTTTAAAGCAGTCAAGACTGGTAATATGCCGGGTCTCCTCCGGCAGGCCATTCCATAGCTTGGGAGCGATAGAAGAGAAGGTCCTCTGGGTAACCACAGCCAACATAGTTCTGACTGGCTGCAGTAAATTCCTCCCAGAGGACCTTAGTGTGTGGGGTGGATTATATGGGAGAAGGTGATCCTGCAGGTAGTCTGGCCCCAAGCCATAAAGGGCTTTAAAGGTAATAACCAATACCTTGTACTGTGCCTGGAAACTAATAGGCAGCCAATGTAAAGACTTCAGAATTGGTGTTATGTGGTCAGTTTTAGGTCTACCAGTGACCAACCTGGCTGCCATATTCTGAACTAATTGAAGTTTCCGGACTAAGCACATGGGTAGCCCTATGTAGAGCACATTGCAGAAGTCAAGCCGTGAAGTTACCAGCACATGCACCACTGTTTTTAGGTGTCCCAGCTCCAGGAAGGGGCGCAGCTGGCATATCAGCCGAAGCTGATAACAGGCACTCCTGGCCGCCGCATCTATTTGAGCTGTCATCTGAAGTGGTGAGTCCAGGAGCACCCCCAAGCTGCGGACACAGTCTTTCAGGGGAAGTGTGACCCTGTCTAGAACTGGTTGACAAACCTCCATACCTGGGCTAGGGCCCTTAACAGCGAGTACCTCCGTCTAGCAAAACAGAACTAAAACTCAACACTCATCTGCCTGGATTTTATCCATATAGAATATGTGTGGGAGACCATCATTCCATCCTTACAGGAGTGCTCTAGGTCTTCATGGGATGATCTTTCCCATCTTGTTGTTTCATGTGTTCAAAGCACAGAACCAGCCTAAAAGACTTTTCTACATGCATTTCTACCTTTCTACATGCATTTGACACACACACACACACACACACACTTCCTCCTTATTAGTATTCCAATAAAATCACTTTCTAAAAAGTCCTTTCCAATTGACATTACTGAAGACTGGAAGTTTATACTGTGATCCAAGTGCACGTCTGGGAGAAAATCAAAGAGTAGAATTGTTTTCTAACCTCAAGAATTAAGTACTGGTATATGTGATGATAATCCTGAGTCTTTTGTAACAAATACTTGTTGCATTTTAATGCTGTCTTACAAAAATAGCTATCTAGAAATGTGTGTTTTTTAAAAATTTCTTGGTGAGAAAGCAAACATACATGGGCTGTGGGTCATGAAAAATTTATGACATAATAAATGCATTTGTTAACACACAAGACTCTTGACTGATATTGAGTATTGTAACCAATAACGTATTGTTTTGATCTGGTTGGATTCTCTCAGACCAAGTAATCCCAGTATTCATGAGGGAGGTTGTATTGTCTGATTCACACATGATGGCGAGCCAGTAATACACTGGAACACTGGAGAAATGTGGACAAGCAAGAGTGCTGGTTGTTGGCTGCCCACCAGTTCTCATTTGCAATGGAAAAAGCTACACAAACCCAAGATTTTTAGTTTGTCATTTACTGGCACATATGAACCCAGCAAGATTCTTCCCTCCTAAGAAGCCATAGAATTAACTCTAAACCATACCTTGTATTATTGACTTGTTAGCAACTTTGGCCTGACAGAGGAAGAGACAAAACAGAGAATAGGCCGAGTCCACATATCACAAGGTATAGCCACTTCCCTCTTCCTTTAAATCAATTAGCCAGTATATGCCAGCAGTCTGGTTGGTTACAGTGCCTGAATGCTCTTTTAGACATCTCCCCAGCTTTATGGAAGCTGCTTTTTCGTGAATGTGTATAGTGACCAGAAAATGTGATTGTACTGAATGAAACTTACTTCTGACTGAGTAGACAAGCACAGAATTGCAGTGCCAATCACTTTGTCTTTGCTGTTTTTTTAATTATAATTTTATTGAAATTCCATCATATAAAATAAACATGTATAATTGTACATATCATCGAATTATTTCTGCTAATCTTCCATCCCTCACTAGATTTTAGTTTTTTCTATATAATCAACATGTTGAAGTTAAATGTACCATACTTCTAGATGATAATATTTCATGATAGATCCAGCAATACATCAGATACAGTATATTATGACATAATATCCATCCTTCCATCCAATTGCATTTTCTTAGTATACAGTCTATACTATTTTACATTAAGCATTGTCATCTGATAATACCCAGCAATTACCCAGCACTATTTGCCATTCTTTCTTAATCTCGTCATCTGATTTCCCCTTTAACCTCTGCGAGACTATATCTGCATTACTGTTTTCAATAAAAGTTGCCCACCATTGATCAATTGTGGGTCTTTGCTGTTTTCAAGGAAAAGAAGTATGTGACTGGGCCTTCTATCAGTCAGTTCACATGTTTTCCTAGCTTCTCAGGAGGTGGAGATGCTTTCTGATAAGTGACATCCATGTGGTTGGAGCAACATCTAACATGCACAAGGATAATCAGGGCAATTACTACTAAACAGTAAGTTTTGCAACATGTTTCTTTCACATAGTAAACACATAACAGTTGGTAACAAACACTGATTTGAAGTGTTTTTAAAATAAGAGATGCAAAATTTCCAGAGATTTTGAAGCCACAGGAAAGAAAAAAACACCTCTTTTCCTCTTTTTTTCTGTAATCAACACCTGAACTGAAAGAAACCTCTTTGATTTTGTTAGTTTATTAGAAGCAGACAAAAATAATGCTTACCTAATATTAAATTCTGCCAGGTTTTTTTTTTGCTGATTCCTACAATTTCAAGATACTTCTCAATCCACATGTGTGGCAGAGTCAAATTGGGGGGGGGCAATCTACATGCTGTGTAAATTTGTTTTTCATCTTTTACAGTTCTTCCAATACCAGTTCAATAACCATGTTGTCACTATCACCACCACCACATCTTTTTCCCAGTCCTGGAGCCACCTTCATTCTACACAATTCCAGCAGTTTGATTCCACTTTAACTGGTGGGACATTTTCCTGTGGAATCCTGGGAATGACTGCAGTTTGGTGAGGAACTCAGGCCCTCTGACAGAAAATTCTAATCCCCCCCCCACTTAACTGTAAACCCCAAGATTCCACTGCCCAGATCCATAGCTATCATAACTCAAACTGTACAATGAAAAAAGGCCCCTGGTGGTCAAAGGGGCTTACAAAAATTAAAACAGATAGAGAAAAATGCATTACTGAAAACACTGCCTCAGAAATGTGCAGCACATTCAAAAGTCCGGATCTATGATTAGTGACCCATTCAAACAACACTTATTGTGACAAAATAAGACCAGAGACTAGTTATGTTGGTTTTGTCCCAGTGAACAGGCAAACAGCCTACTGAGGCTCAATCACAGTTTAAATATTGCAGTGCAGCAAATGGAGGTCAAGATGTGTTTCCTTTGCAAGCTTTCTTGCTTTGGTTACATGGGATAGAAGAGTTAATCAGAGTGACAGCAACTTCTGACTTTATATACAGTTTAAAAGGTCACAAACACAAGACTGCATTGTTTTTTGACCAGCTTACAAAATAATACGTGGAGTACATACTGCTGGCAGCATCCAAACTGTGCAGAACTGTCCCTCCATGACATGTCAAATAGCAAGAAAATGCCACTGCAAAGGGTGAGCCAAAGGTTACAGGGTCAGATTACACTTATGGCAGTATATCTGGACTATTTTTCATGTCATTCTTCTCCTAACAGGTGGTAACACCCTCCCGGCCCCCCAGTGATAACTAATGACTCCACAACTAAAGGTTAAAAAGCATCTCCTTGTTGAATTGTATGAAGTATATTAAATTCTCAGATCCAAGCTCTTTCCTCATACAACCAAGGGTTGAGCCATGAAAATTCTCACTACCACATCATGATAAGATGAGTTAACAGTAGCTAACCTACTAACACCTCATCTAGGGAAGCTGCCAACACTTTGCCCCATTGCCTAGATTCAGGTAGGTAAATAAAAACAGGAGGGTAAAGTGATGCCTTAGCACATCAAAAATATTATCAAAGTACTGTCAAAGCAAATCACTTGTGCCTTTTATTAGGTTTGGGTTAAGTCCCATGGCAAAATCTCAAATATTTTTAGAAAAGCATTTTTTTTGGTGGGGGGGGGGATAAAACAAAGTGAAGCGCTAGAAAATCAAGGACTATACAACACACTCCATCTAAGCTACACAGAGTTAGCTTTGGAGTTGAGCATTCTTGGTATCAGTCAATACATGAATTTGAGAAATCAGAATACTACAGGCACATATTTTAAGTTAAAATTCTGTGCCCCCCGAAAACAGAAATTCATACATTTTGCATCAAAGTCAGAGATGCTCAGGTACTCAGAAACTGAAGATAAAAAGAGGCATAGCTTTATTATTGCTCATTGAAAACTTATTGAAAAAGATAGCATGAAGTACAATGGCCTCATATCCCTTGTGCATTCAGGAAGCGTATTAAACATATTTCAGAGAATGATCAACATTTGGCAAAGAACACTGGCCCGTATTCTGTATCAGCTAATTAGTTAAGTAACCTCTCCTGGTTCAACCGCCCCCAAATCTGACAGAAATGTCATTCACCCATGCTCTGATTACTGGCAAAATGGCCATTTTCCCCATGCAGTTAATGTCAGTAAAGTAGGCTGGGAGAGGGGAGTTAGAATCATAGCAATAGTGTCACAATCACGCCTAAGTGGTGATTGTGATTATGGGACAGTTACCTAGATTTACTCAACCTCAACTGTTCTGTATTCATGACTTACTATTTAGTCACGACTGTGACACTATTGCCACAATAGTAATTCCACTCCCTACAACTCTACCAGGCATCATCCTCATAGGAAGAAAGAGATCTGTTACGCCAGCTATCAAAGCTGGGTTAATGATATTTTCTTCATGTCTTCTGGGGTGCAGGGGAGTCAGGCTAGGTGGTAACTTAGTTAAGTATAACTAAGAAACTAAAGCAGAATGCATGTGTGTATGTATGTGTGCCTTCCACTTGCATTTTGACATGGCAACCGTTGAAGAGAATCAAAGCAAAGGCTCATCTTTGACACTTAAGGCCTTGAAACTTCACAGCTGCAGTCTCCTTCAGGTGAGCAATGAATTCACAAACATACATTAAAGCAGGCTGCTTGCTGCCTACAAAAGCTCAGGACACACTAAATAAGCTCTAAAGCACTACAGCTTTTCTTTTTTACCAAGAGACTCCAATGACTGTGCTGCCATTTCATCATATAAAATGAATCTGACAAAAAACAAGAAAAGGCCACTATATGCCTAAAACAGCCATTGAAGTTACCAATTTCCATCCATTCATATCTTATGCCAGCTAGTCCTCAATCTGTTGAAAAACTGCTAAACCTTCTTAGTTATTCTGGCCACATGTTCTTTCCTCGTCCAGTTTTAAGGCTGCTCCTGTACAGAGCTAACTTGGTTTTTCTACTACTGGTACCTTTACTACTGTAGTTGCTGTATTGGTATCCTCACCGCTGTTTCTGTTATATTACCATCACTCCCTCTGCGCTTACAGGTTTTCAGATTTGTTCTCCCTATTATTGTTACTCTTATGAAAAAAAAATCCAAAAAAAAAAAAAAGGAAAGAAAAAGAAAATTTTGTTACCCAAAATGAATTATGTTAGCATCTGAAGTAGGAAACCACTAATGCTGCTTTGACATCCAGATGCTGGTGCTATGGTTACTTTTGCCTTGGCCTAATTAAGGAAATATATAACAGCTACTACATGTCTAGCTGTAGCCTCCCCTTATGCCCTTGATGTTAATACAGTCTGGACAACAATACTCTCCAATTTATGCAACCCACAGCTGTTCATGGTTTGATGTTCTTCCTTCTTAGTTTTTTTTTTTTAATCTATAACATCTGCTGCATCACTAACTTCCCCTGGCTCTGATTAAAACAGTGTGAATGTCCATGACATTTGTGCCTGTCAAGCCTGTCATCAAGAGGTGACGCCCGTGCTGGAACTGGGAGAAGAAGGTGTACGAATCGTTATTGCTCAAATACTCTTCAACAATAAAACCTTCCTGCTCAGCCTCTTCTACCAGCACCTGGCTACAGAAGGCCCCGGCTGCCTCGGTGGGTCCATCTTGTCCGTCAGTTCCACCACTCAGGAAAGCAACTTCACATCTCTCAAGAAAGCTTCCCTCTTCAGTGTGCTTAGCTCTGTGTAGCTCTAATGCCAACCGCAGAGCAAGTTCCTGGTTCCTCCCACCCTTCCCCTTTCCTTGAAGCTGCACAGTGGTTTCTCCACCGGCCAGGAGACAAATGGGCATATCTCCCTGGGTTTCCTGCAGAGTTTTCAAGGCACCCATAAGGTCCATCCCTGGGATTGCCAACTCTTCTGCGAGGTTTGAGAGTGCTCCCCTCACTTTGTCTTTCAAAGGGTCACTCCTGGCATCTCCAGTGGTGGTCAAGCAAACAAGCTGAATCAACAGACTGTAGAGCTGGGCAATTCTGCTGACCTCCCCACACACAGCATCACTCAGAAGCATAGACAGGTAACCCAGATTCTCTGCCTGGTGTTTGGCCTCCTCTAAAGCCACTCTGTTAGAACCAATGACAAAATTGAAGACATGGGAAAAGTCTTGAGGAGTACCAAGCTCTGTAACAGAGCCAGAAAGAACAGTTTGCACAGACTCTGGTAAGCCATTCAGCAGCTCATACTTGGCCAGTATCTGAAAACAATCCTGGATGTTGTGAGAACTGGCAACAGTCGGCCCGCTTGCTATGATGTCCAATGGATCTCCAATGACATCAGAAAGGATGAGGCTCAACACCTGGAAGCAAAGAAAGTAGCAGGTAAATATAGTTCATGTTGTACAAAAGCTTGCTGATGTTCAGCTGTGCCTGCTCTGAATTTGGGCGTTAATTGCAACCAAGGGCAAATTCATTTGTGCATCCTGATCACCCAGCTGATTGCAAGGACAAACACCACATAGAATGTTGCCATGACAGAAAGAACAGGTTTCAATAGCAGGAGTTTATGTTCAATATCCAATCAAAGAGACAGGAATCCTAATCAACCCTGTTATGAAAAAGCCTTGCTGAACTCAGTTCAAGAGACATCTGAGAAAACACTTCTGATTAGGACTGTAACACTTAGCAGCTATATGTGCACTGTTTAAATCTGCAGGCAGAAGGCACCATCAAAAAGGCACTTCCCATTTTCTCTTGTTGAAGGGAATGCTTCTTCTGGGCATGCATGCTCCATCATGCACACAATGCTTAAAAACAAGTATAAGCATGCTATGGGATAATTTCTACCATTTCCATATTTGAGTAATAGATTGATTCACTAATATACTAAAATCTAAGCAAAAAGATAAAAGCTTAAGAAGATACATTACTTGGTTAATGGTTCTATTTAGATTCATACACTTAATGACACAAAGAGAGGCAGACAAGACTGATGGACAATTACATCTGGACACCTATTAAAAGCAAAAGGGTGGTGAGCAGTTCTAGGTCTGGAAAAGGACTTTTCTCTATAAAAAGGGAAGTGAATCATGTAGCTATGTCTTTAAATATTTTATGCCTGCTGCAACCCGCCCCCACCCCACCCCTTTGCCACATAAAAGAGGGGATCCATCTTCAGTCACATTCCTACCCCTCTGACAGAAGTCAATCCTGACTTTTACGTTTCTGAGAAAGAACTCATTCTCCTCTCTCCCTGCTAATTCATAGGATTTTTTTAATCCAAAAAAAAATGTGCTAATGGTATATACAGGTATATGAAAATCAAGAAGACTTCCTTAAAAATTATTTCTAAGTCCCCAGCCAATTATGTGCAACTTGTGTATAAAACATGAATTAGGTCATTATCTATATTGTTTACTCAGTCTGCATAATCCATTATAGCTGAATAAATCAGGATTTTTTGATTGAATACTTTGGGATTTTCAGCACAGAATTTTATCTCCCTCACTAAAACCATTCTGTTCAGCTAAGAGACTGGCATTCATTTTTCAAAACGCAGTGTCTGAGCCCTCATGGTTATACAGAATGGCAGACTGGAAATATGCAAGAATGTGTGCTAAGGGTTTACAGGCTATAAAAGTGGTGGCTTCTACCCCACAAGGAGACACTCTATGCCTTGCACGGCTCCCTGATACTCATTTGGCCTACCGTTTTCCCCCTAGGTTCCTCCCCTTCATGCTGTCATCCATCTGCACCCTTGCAAACCAAATCAGCTATGCTTTACAACAATTTGCTATCAAAATAATATGTTGGTTGGGCTTTAGTCTCACACACTGTACACACTGCCCTCTGTGCAATCTGAAGGTACCAGATGCCTCTTCAATGCTAAATAGATATGGATTATCTTTTGGGTCAGAATCAGTGGCCTCCTTCCATTCTTTCCTCAGATGTCTTTCGTCACTTACTGCAGGGATGGACAGGCATTATGGTTGGTCACCAGAGAACCATTTCGGGACCACCACTTGATAGGGTCCTGCACAAGTAGGTCAAGTTCCCTCACTCATGAAACACGACATATCCATTCCCCAAGGACACAAACAAACTATTTCTTCCTCTCTTTTACATACGCGTAGGCTCAATCCTCGGGACTGGGAGGCACAAAGCCTTAACCTCAACAGCACCATCCTCCACAGATGAGGGAAGGATTGGTCTAAACAGGATTGCAGGCAGGAAGAATTTAAACCCTTTTTCTCTCCCTGAGCAATCCTGCTAGAAAACAGGGCGAGGGTGGGGGATGGCTCCCTTTCTGTGCCGTCTTTCTGACCAAATCAGTAACCACTTAGGGAAACAGAGTATGCAGGCAAAGCCACCAGTATGCCTAGTTTCCCTACAGAATAGCCAATTATGGCAGAAGATGGAAGGCACGAGAAGGCCCGTCCTCCTCCGTGCTGCTTCCCAGGAGAACTGGAATACGATACTCCACCAACCAGCTGCTTAGTGGTGCACCAGGGCCCAAGTTTGCAGGCTGTTCCATTTCTAGTTTATAGTGTCTACAGCTGCTGCACTTAGCCAAAAGACCAGAAGGTCTCTTCAGCCTCTCTCACATCCGTTGGATTTGTCTTCAGAGACCTTGAGGAGGATTGGCTCTGCCCAGCCCTTCCACACTTCAGAATATTTTACATTTGATTTATTAAAACATTCCCAAAAGTACTGGAAAGACAAAGCCTTGCGTACTCACCTGGGCGGGATAGGCAGACCGGGCCAGCCCCCCACCTTTCAACAAGGAGAGAGCTTTTCGAAGAGTATTGAGCTCTTGAATGGTAGCTCCTTTTGAAGCTAACAGCCTGGTGACGGTTACCTTTTCTTCAAGGGTGACCGGAGGGATGGGTGCAGGTAAAAGAGCTGATCCCCCTCCTAAAAGGCAAAAGAACATAAACAGTGAGTACATATTTATAATTGCAGGGATAACTATGTTGACTGTGAAAAAATTCTAAATCCATATTGTGGACTTTATGAGGTCAACAAAAGCACAAGATTCTCCATGCACCACATTGTAACACACATATTTCTTCATCAGGCAAAGATGTAGAAACACATGAAGAGGTGGGAGGGGGAATAATGAAGTCATGACATTGCCTGCATGTTGTCTTCAGATGGCACACAGGGAAGATCTGCATACTATCCAATTAGGCTAGTTGGAGCATACCCACAATGGCCCTGAGATTACAGGGAACAATGAGGGCAATAAAAGAAGAGCAATAATTTTGTTCTCTGTTGGAGAATAAATGTGCCACTCAGCAGGGGGACTTTACACTGAAGGAAAAGCAATTCATATAATCTTAAACTGAGACTTGATTTTCTAAGGAATTAT
Organism: Ctenosaura bakeri; assembly: GCA_948474755.1. Taxonomy (NCBI): domain Eukaryota; kingdom Metazoa; phylum Chordata; class Lepidosauria; order Squamata; family Iguanidae; genus Ctenosaura; species Ctenosaura bakeri. Next base: position 687,961 of record CAOLHI010000122.1, on the reverse strand, counting down.
TCTTTCCAGCCAATGGAAAAGCTACTCAGTTTGGCTCCTACCAACATGTTTTATTTCACCCATCCCTTAAATTTGTCCCTTATTGTTAACTGCCATCAAGCTGACTTGGATTTGGGGCAGCCCTATAAGTGAGAGACCTCCAAGAGACCTGACAATCATTTTGAAAGCTTGCACAGAGAAATTTGTGCCAATTTGGTGGGCTCAATGAAGAAATTGCCACAATATACATTTTTGCGGTGCAGAATTCCTTCATGCAACCGGAAAGATAGGTTTGATTGTGCAAAGCAGACACTAAGAAGAGACATTTAAGGCCAATATTTCTCCTGCTCTCTGACAATGGAAGAAGGTTTCATTGTATTATTTTTTATTTGCATTCATGGATTACTGGAATGACAGCTGGGATTTTTTTTTTTTCATACCAAGCAGTTAAATCAGACATTCACATTCAAACTCACTCTGAATCTATTAGGTTTTTCCTTTATCACTGACTCTGTGACAGTAGCTCAACACAACCCTGGTCCTGTTAAAACACAGACCCAGAAACACAAGCAACTAATCTAAAAGGGAAAGAAATTGGGAGGAGCTCTTTGCTCTTTAAAGTGCAATGAAGGAGAATAAATATGAATATCAGACAATCCACTCTGTAATATGGAAGAAAGAGTTTTGAGAATCATATAGGCCAAAGGACAGAGGACTATCTACAACGAATCATGATTTACACATATCTGATACAAAGATAAATGTGAGTGTAGAGAAAGAGGAAGGAAAATGAGAAAGTGAATGAGAAACAAAATGATTGCTTTGGGGGAATAAGGTGCAGGCATAGAGAGAAGCTGGAAACTAATGAAAGAAGAAAAAAGGAGAGATGCTAATCTTGGTGTAACAAAGGGGTAGGGGGAATGACATAAGTCAGGGATCAAAAAGCTCAGAGAAGTGTGGGAGGTGGTCTTGGTAAATGTACAAAGAAGAAGCTTTAGATAAAAGCATGATGGCAAGAAATGTAAAATTTATAGTAGCTACAAACGTAACCTGCTGTTTATGGGGGAGAGGGGGTTATAAATATGCTTCTGACCTGTAGACCCCTGTCCACAGCTGTTCAGTCATATGGGCACAGAGCATGCATCTGGGGGCAGCAGGAACAAGAAAGGAGGTACTTCAGGGTTCTAGATACCATACAAAACAAATTGGAAGGAATGTATGTCCTGTGCAGCCTTCCCAATGCAGGGGACAGTCCCAGAAAAGAACAGACATGTTTTAGAAATGAAGAGAAGACTGCAAAAGAATAATGAATTAACATGCTTTTTGTGTTTGGGTTTCATTTTGGTTTTTTGGATGAGTGAATGCTATTTTTAAAAAAGCCAGACATGAGGGAAGGGCTGAGTTTTGTCTAATCACAGATGGTAAATGTGTTTAAGGATACTGCTATGCTAAATTACAACTGAGAACATTAGAGCAATTGTTTCACTGAAAAGGTTGGTGAGAGGCTCGACATCTCCAAGTCTCTTTAGAACTTCGAGCAGTGTCTGTCTCCTTCTCCATCGCCTTCTGCTTCCAGTCCTGTGGCCACACCACTACCATCTGCTGAGAGTTTTATGAGCTTCTAACCACCAGCTCCACATACTAAAAAAAATTAAGAGCCTGAAGGCTCAGCATAGGCTGAAGAGCCCATTCAGCCTACCAGGTGATCTTTACCATTCACCATCTCTCAGTACAACTTGCCTCCTAGGGTTCCTATGAGGACAAATGGAGTGAGAAAGAGAGACTACCATATATGCCACAGCCCTGAATTTCTTGGAGGAAAGGCAGGAGGTAAAAGGAGCCAAATAAATAACTCAGTGGCAACTCAATAACTATCATTTTGCTCCCTGTGCCACTAACAAATAGGGGAAGCACCTGTCCTACAGAGATCTGGCTGCATATTATCTCTAGATGCTCTAGAGATCTAAAATTTCTAGAAATTATGAAGCCATGGGAACAAAACTCAAACTTGCAGGGGGAAAAATTAAAAATGCAATATGAACCCTCTCTCTTTGCAGACTGAAAGCCATTTTGTTACTTTAGGAACATAAAGCTCATATTTAACTCCGTTTGGCATAAAATTGCCATATTTGATATATAAAGAGTACAATTTATTCAGAATATAATGACAAATTAAACTTTTTTGTGCTACAAATGGAATTACAAGGTCCTATAAGGTGAGGAGCAAGGGCCACCCTCCCCTGCAAAGAACAGAATAAAGCATTAATATCAGTAAAACAGGAAAAATTATTTTGTGTCCTCTTGTTATCCGTAGTATCAAGCACACATTATATGTTCATTTCAGTAAGATAAACTGGGAAAAGGAAACCAAGACCAGGAATTACAGTGATTTGATACCATACACAGTCTTACATGGAAGTCTTTCTCTTAAATAGTTTTTATAAATAATTTGGGGGCATAAATGTGGTCACCTTGTCTTAAACATTTTAATCAACATGATACACACACACACACACACACCTTCTATGTCCCATTTTTCTACCAAAAAAAAAAAGGTTTTGGGGGAAAATTGGGAGTATATATATTTCAGAGTTTTTTCCAGTTGTTTTGGAAAAGTCACATTTCTAGGTTGCTTCTTGTTCCTCTGTACAGCCACAACAATTCAGGTTTAGGGATAATTTAGCAAAATGTTAAAAGAATCAAAATCAGAGGCAAGGAAGGGTCTTTTTAAGAAATGCTGACAAACAAAAGGATTCTACATTGTTTTCCATGTAAAGAAAAACATATACAGCTTAAACAGACCCTGGTTTTCAGTATATAAACCACCAACAAATCAACTGGAGTTTTGCAATAGTACTTTTTTATATAGTGATTTGGAAAGGAGACCCAGGAGCAGTGTCTGAACTTGATGTAGACAACCTGATGGAGGATATGTAAGACTACAAGAGTTGATTGACCATATCAATTCAATAAACTGTTGGGAGATGCATTATTGTACGTAAACTAATCTAAAATTCAAACAAAAAATATGACCTCTGGCACCCATATCGCACTTTGCACAAGTTATTCATCCTAGACTCCAGTTAGGGGACAACACCCTTAGCTTGGCCACATGGTTGCTACCTCTACTGTAATTCCCTTAAAATTAGCAGCTCAGATGTCAAGGAGTCTGGAGAGTTACACGAGATTGCAATCCATATAAGATAAAGCCAAGTGTGAAATGTGCAGTTTGCCAGCATTTGCAGCTGAGACAGAAGGGTATGCAATAGGTGGTGACATCCTGTACAGCCACTGACAAAGATGATGGGGATTTGAAGACAGAGATGGTAATTGAGGACCTGGTTCAGGAGAGAGGTGGAAGACACAGGGTACTCAGGTTTGATTTAAGTAAATTCTCCTAGCAAATTCCAGCTGTTTTAGACTACAGCTCCCACCAACTCTGTGAGAACAGACAATCACCAGGGTGCCTTGCGGGTGCAGTGGTTAAATGGCAGTACTGCAGCCACAATGTTGTGAGTTCAATCCTGCAGAGCTCCAGGTTGATTCAGCCTTCTATAGGTTGGTAAAATGAGTACCCAGCTTGTTGGGGGCAATTAGCTAAAATACATGTAAACCGCTTAGGGAATGCTTCGTACTGATAAGCAGTATAGAAATGTAACTGCTATTGCTATTGCTATATGGAGATATAGTGCAACAAGTTCAGAAGGCACTAGGTTGGGGAAGTGTAAGCAAAAGAGAGGGGAGAAAACACGCAAGGACTTTGGAGTCCTTGCCATTTTATTGGCCTTATTCATAATGAGCACCTCTTAAAAGAATGTCAGTGCCATTTGAAGCAAAAAGTAGAAATGAAATGAAGTGTAACTAAAAGCTTATGGCAAGTGCCACAGATGGATGCGAAAGAGAGGATAAATGAAGGAAAGAAAAATAACTCAAACACCAGTCACATTTGCAGCCTGAGCAGTGGACGTGTGATCACAACTAAGCAGATGACCAGGGAGAGAAATGATCAAGAGAGTTTGTGAAAAGAATAGAGGTCAACATTGTGCCAGGGTCAGCGCAAAAGCTACCATTAAATGATAAATGCTCTGAGTTTTGAGACACTGAATCTGCAAAAGGCAACAAACCAGAAAAACAATAAAATAGGTACAACATTTCATCAATCACTAGGAGTGCGGCCAATTGAGTCCAGTAGCCAGGGAGGGAGTTCTCTCATATCGGCGTCCTTAAACTGGCTTGGAAAAGAAGAACAGGAAGTGGCCCAGAAACCTTTTTCAAGATAAATGTAGCCAAGGAGTGAAAGTTAGCATGGTGTAGTGGTTTGAACATTGGACTATGATTCTGGAGACCTGGATTGGAATCCCTGCTCAGCCATGGAAATCCAGTGGGTGACCTTTCACAAGTCACATTTTCTCAGCCTCAGAGGAAGGCAAAAGCAAATTCCCTCTGAAATTTTTTAAAAAAAAAAACTTGTCAAGAAATCCCCAAGATCAAGTTGCCTTAGGGTTGCTGTAACGTGGAAATGATTTAAAGGCAATAAAAGTACTCAAAGGGCACAAGGAAGAAGTGCTCATCAAATGGATTATTGAGCTACTTGAATAAAGTGGCAGTACTCCCCCCACCCAAGGAAGAATACTTGAACCCCATGAAGCTGAGGGATGCAACCATCAACGGGCTTTCTCTAAGAGAAAGGTTGACTTAAAAAAACTGTAACTTTTGAGAAGTATAGGTTTTTCAAGAAAGGGCCTTTACAATTATGCTGTACTGTTTTAAGTGCACTGGTTTTTAAACTGCTTTTTAACATTTTAATTGTATGCTTTAAATTGTTTTTAGGGTTGCATGTTTTGGTTATGTTTAAACTATTTTGTAGTTTGCTTACAAATTAAAACTTGTTTTAATTTGTAAGCAGCCTTGAATTCCAGTTTTGGGGGAAAAGCAGGGTATAAATAAAGCTGATGATGATAATTACAACAAATTTAATAAAAACAATATATAAAAATAACTTGAAGACAGATTATGGTGATGATTAACTATGGCAGCACTGAGGTATGGGTGTGTACATGGGTACACACACACTCATTCTGCCCATGATAAAAATCCACAGATGTTTTCATGTGTGAGCTGCGTGAATCTTCCAAAGATCACCTCTTCTCTGCCCTCTCCCCAAATTCTGACAAAATTGTTCTGGCCCAACTTCCACACATCAAAAAAATGTATGGGACCCAGGCAGACACTCTTACCATAGCTGCTGGCAGTTGCTTCTCAGACCTCAAACTCTTTCCCATTACAGATCCAGAAATGTTGATGCCAATGAAACACACTTTCTCTGGCTTGAATAGTTACAGACATAATAAATTTGTAGCAGGGGAGAGGGAGAGAAAGTGAGAGACCATCTAACACATTTTATGTTTTTTTTTAAACTCTGTATTAAACATGCGCATACCATGTGACAGACATCAAACTTAATGGTATTATCAAGTAGATTACATAGTTATGTACCAATTAAGCTGAAATGAAGCCTGAAGATCTTGTTCTACACTTCCTTTGTCCCTGTCACAACTCTTGTCTACCCATTTCTATACCATATACCAGCTTTGCTTCAAGATGCTTTGGACTGCAGTACAAGCAATAAATCACTGGTCTGCCTATGGCACCAGTGAAAGTGTGGGCATATGAAAATCTGTAAAATAAATCTGCTTCAATATTACTGAGACTCTTCGTCAAAAGGATTTCATGAGCCACATGCCAAAAACTGAAAGGATAAACTGAACAGCCATTTCAATTTCCTTCCATCCTATTCAGAGCAAACTGCAGACAAATTTCTAAAATTCTGCTCTTCATGATCCCATATCCTACACCTTCCCCAGCACTTGGAATGGCGTGGTATTTCTGTTTTTTGATTCAGGACTGCCACCCTGTGGAGAAAGTAAGCCTAGCTGCTTCAAAACTCCAGTGAGTAGTCTGAGAAACAAAAGCAAGAACACTACTTCATGAGACTGCAAAAGGTGCAACAGAAGTGCAAACATCTTATTTGGAGATTGATTACAAAGTGAGATTCACATGTCTCAGACTCCTTATTGCACCAGAAAAAGCAACGTAGGAAAAAAAAGCTGAGTCAAGAAGAATACAATTAACCAATACTACATGGTAACATCTCTTTCAGCTAGCTTATTAAACTACTGGACACAAGATTATTTGTATTAGTATTCATACTACTGTTCCTTTCATCCCAGCTTACCAAGAATTCCCAAGTGCAGGTCTTCATGAATAGACAACAGCAGACATACAGGGCTACCAGGACATCATTTCCAAAATAAGCAACAACAAGCATGTTTCAGGGACCAGGTCATTGCCACCATCCTACCACTAGCACAAAACATTCACTCTCTCACAGACAAATCTTGTGAAACTACCATGAACATGGGAAGTGGACTATAAGCTACTCTGAGCCACTTTATGTTTCAGTTCCACTTCCTTGCAGCAGACAACTTGACTTAGCTTGCCAGGCATGTGTCACAAGTGGCATCTTCTATGTAGAAGCAAAAAAAACCATTAAGCCAAATTAGAAAAGAAAGAACAAGAACAGCAACAAAACAACGTGTATGTAAAAGAAAGCAGAGTCTTTTGGGCAAGTTGGTTTTCCCACCCTGTAATCCAAGATATTACCTGAGATCAGCACCAGGAGAAGGTCTTCTGCTGTCAGGCCCTCAGCCAGATCCCGGATGGCACTGGCTGCCTTCAGAGCATCTCTGTCAGGAAGGTTGTGCTTAGCTCCTTCCATAACCAGGATGCGGCTCTGGGGCTTCAACAACATCTCCCTACATGATTAAAACAAAAGATGAACAGGTTACCTTCTCAACCATACTGACCTTGCCAGCAAATGCATCTACAATGAAGATTCATAGGACACTAAGTTGTAATTTGGATCCGTCCTAACTGCTAAATGAGAAGAAACAGGATCCAATAATTTTTATAGGTCTGTGTGCCCCTCATCAAATAGGCTGACAGCTGCTCTGCATGGTGGGAGGGGGGTTCGCACTTAGCCACAGCTCACAAGAATTGCTCATCACTTATGAATGGCAGCATGGCCTGTTTCCAGTTGCACAAGGCCAAAAGCATTCAGTCCAGACTTAGGACATGTGCACAGAATTAAAATGAAACAATTCATAATCATCCTGTTTGCAGGGTGACAAGATTCCAATGCATTTCAGCCAAAACATGCTGCTATCTTGGATCCATTATGGCTCACTGTGTTTCCTAGGGGAGCTCTGTACTCTCTGAATCCCTACACAGGAAGATTACAAACTGCCCAGAACCCTCTGCATATTAAAATCAGTCAGAAACTGAAACAAGTTTGGGGGTAGTTAGTTCACAATAGACTGTAAGCTCTTAGAACAGAATTATTGACCCAAAAAATTCTCAAAGTAGGTTTTCTCTCCAAATACTTAAAATTAACAATCAACATGGCAATACAGTTTGCAACTTGCATTTCCAGCTGGTTACAATACTACTACTACAGGCAGTGGTTCAGACAGCAGACACTTTGAGTGGAAAAGCAAGGCTGGCTTCCGCAACACAAGATCAAGAATGAAAGTCCAGATACATCAAATCCAACCAGACCCATAGGGGAAACCTGAGATTGCTTGCCAGGCCTAACTTTGTATGTAGCCGCCCTGTAAGAAGGCCCACAGCTTCCTTACCTCATTCCTCTGCACTGCAGAGTTTCTTGGATGCCATGAGGAACACTAATTACTCCCCGAACAAGGTGGTCTCCAAGGATGTCCTCTGCCGCAACTGCCATGCCCAGTACAGCCTTTCCAAAGCCAACCAAATACAGGTTCCTCCTCAGTTCAAAAGGCCGACCACGTAACACAAGCCTGGGGCAACTGCTTGTCTTGTCTAGCACCAGGGCCCTCTTCAGCATGGGCCCTGGCAGAACAGTGCCAACAGCACTGCAGAAGAAATGCAGCCCATGCTCCCTGAGTGCCATATTGGGAGAAGATGCCCCACCGGTGGTGGAAGAGGTGGGTGGCCAGCGGATTGTACCAACTATGGGCAAGCCCCTGAAGCCTGAGGCCACAGCCTGAGTCATTAGCCAGTCATTGCACACACCTGCAACAGACAAGATTAATTCTGTGAATTGAATGCTGAAAAGAACAGGTAAAAAGGGACAGGTATAAGGGTGTTTTTTTCCAGTCCCAGTGTATCTGTCTAAGTCTGCAACCCAGTCTGTTTTTTTGCCTCAGCCTTCAACAATGCTCACTGATCTCCTGAGAAAGTCCAGAGGTCTTCCTGAACTGATGAATCAGATGAGCATGTTAATGATCTACAGACTCAGGCTGCCTTGGAAACTATCCTTCTTCCATTAGGGAACCAAACAAAAACTAGAAGACATAAGTTATGCAAAATAAGTTTCAGAAACACACCATATGCTAAACTGCTCCCCACCTCAAGTCATCTAAAAGCAGAAGGACATAAGCCCAATATCAGATTGTGATATAGCAAAGCCCCCCCAAACCCTGACTGACTCTTAGGTCAGGATTAAAAAATAAGAAGCCTCCATGACTTGCTAGAGGGTTGAAAGGAGAGACGTAACTGGGGATAAGATGGCTGGGTTATTTAAGAAAGAACCTAACTATTCTTGCAGATTCTATCCCATCAAAGATATTCTACTACAACCTACCTCTGTTAGTCGAAGCAGCAAGTTCCACAACCTGATAGTTGCATGTGTGAAACTAAAGCAAAATAGGTTTATCATCTCCCATTATAAATTAAGAGAGTTTTCTCCAACCTGATGGCCTCCGTAGGTGTTGGACTGAAACTTCCATCATCCCTAAGTAGTATGGCCAGGAACAGAAGGAAGCCTGAAGGTACCAATTACTTTGCATCACTAACTTCCCCATGAAAAGGGAACAGAGTTTTGTGTTGCTTTTACAGTCTTAGTTCATTTGTAAAGAAGGTGCAAAGAGGACTGATGTTGCAAACCTAGAGCAGGGTTTCTCAGCTAGGGCTCCCTAAAAAGGTAGGGTTCCATGAGCTAGAGGCTCTTCAAGAGATTGACTGTAAAAAAAAAATTATTTTTTTTTAAAAAAGCTGCAGATATAATTTTTATGTAGTGATTTCCTGAGACATGATACTTATTTTAATGTTTCCTCCAGGGTAAAAAGAGTGAGAAGGGCTACTCTAGCATCTAGACAGCACTAGTCCCTAAAGGCAACTATAAAACTCCTAAAGCATCACAAAAACTTCTATTTACCAGCAAGTGTAAAAAAGAAAATTAAGAGCCAACTTCTTTTGTTTCTGGCCAGATTCAAATTTTAATCTAGTACAATGCATTATCTACTATGTGTGCACCGTAACAACAATTGATTACAAGTGTGTGTGTGTGTGTGTGTGTGTAACACTGCAGAGCAGCATGTGCTTTCTGTAGGTTGGCAAGTATCCTTCCTCCTAAGCAATGGGAAGATAATTGCTGATAGTCCAAATTCTTCACAGCTTATGGTCTGCACTGAATTCAGTTGGGGAGGGTATGCGTGGAAGAGAAGAAATGTCTTTTTTTTTTTTTTTACAAGAACTATGGCCACCCAAGAAACAAGTAAAGTTATCTTGCTTTTCTATTTGCTCATTATTAACTTCGAAGCCATTGTTTGGAAAGTGGTCCAGGAAAGTGGTCCATTAATCTTTGCAGTGATCTGCTGAGAATTGCTTCTTCTGTGACAGGATTGCTCAGGGACTGTGAAGGGCTTAGATTAATCTCCTCTAAATGAAAACTTCATAAGCTGCCATTAATGAATACTGGTCCTAATCTGCATATTAATTGGAATAAATCATCACGATGTGTTCTTCTGAAGGTTTGTTGTGACTCTGATGCACACTCCAATATATGAGGATAGAGATGGTTCCTAATTCCTTACTAAATCCACTTGATGTGGAATAAAGAGGCATTTTAAATAACTATGAATCAACATGCAAACATTATATACCTGATGATATACAATATGCAATATTAACCAACAGTATTCACTGTACCTGTATTAGTAGATTTAAATAATCCATTAAGAACAGGGATTTAGTCAACTTCAAAACCAGATTTGGAGCTATCAGCACAATTGTTGATTTTTAATATCTTCTCTTTATTTCCTTTGCTCTACTTTTCTAAAAATGAACTTAAAATCGTATTAAATTCTTGGCACATATAGTTTCCTCAGAGGATAACCTGATAATCACTGAAGTGGCAGCTGCGTGGTAGATCCCATTACTTCAATTGGTTTGAAACACCATTCTAAAATTTCTCGTACAATTACGGCCAGAAAACTGTCTGGGAACCCTTTTCTATGGGAACAGTAAGTGGGTGACCAGAGATGATGGCTATGGGTACAATCAGAGGCCAAAGTGCCAAGGTTCATTCAATATCCTGGAGCTGTGCAGCATTACCAGTCCTTCTCACTTTTCCCAAGTTCCCAAGTGAAAGTAAACACTATCTTGAAATGACATAACCTGACTGAAGAGCTATTGGTAAGCAACGACTGATCTGCTGGTCAAGTTCTACAAGAGTGATATGTCACTATCCAGGATGTAAGTCATTGATGGTATATTTGGCTGGATCCATCTAAGAGCCGTGGGATGCTTCTTCTCAGGCTATCTGATGTGGGGGACCAGCAATTATTTTTTCCAGCATGCCAGGGACTAGCATGATATTTGTGTCCATAGGCTAATTCCCCAGGGACCAGAAGCAAACGACTTGACCATGTCTTTGAGTAGTACTGCTGTAGATGACACCAAATGGTTAGGATTAGGTATATCAGTTATTTAGAACTCATCAGGATAATGTCAGCTCCCTCATACTGACCTTGGTGGTGTTTCTGTACCCACAGACAGCCACCCAAACTGAAAAGATTACTCACCAACACTAACAGACCTTGCTGCAGAGATAAAGGCACAGGAAGGGGATCATCTGACAGACGGCAATTCTGTCTCTATGTCTACTCTGGAACACTTTTACAAGCTCTAATAATATTATCTTGAGAGCCAGCAAGGTGAGGTAGTTTGAGTGTTGGACTCTGGGGGTGAGGGTCCAAAACTTTGCTCAGCCATAGAAACCCACTGGGTGATCTTGGGCAAGTCACACTCTCTCAGCCTCCAAAGAAGGTGATGGCAGGTCCTATGATAATAGAGTTTTCCATTATCCATTATTTCAGTGCTTATGAGGGATAGTTCTCCCTTCAGGCACATAAAGGGTTAATAAACTGCTAGGGTTAGGTTTCATTAGGGTTAGCATCATAGGTCATGAGAAATAGCTGCCCAATCAGGAGAAGAAAGATGGAATCTTTGAGATGTTTCAATTGAGAAGTTATAAAAATCCTTGAGAGACCACAAGGTAAAGAGAAACAGAACAAAAGAGACATCCAAAACATCAACAAGGGGCAAGGGTGCCGGCAGAGACAGGCATAGGCCATATCCTGGGGCCCCCCGCATACCATCTCAGAAAATGACCAACTGCTGTGAGTAGCTTAGAATGTTACCGTATGTAGTTAGCTGCGTTAGGTCTTTTTGTTATTTTGGGAAGTTTGACTGATCTTGAGAATCTATTTGTTCTTATAAGTACTTGTAACTATTAAGCATACCTGAAAGCAAGGAGAGCCTTTTCTTGTCTACCTTGCATGCTTTAGAATAAATACTTTTCTGTAAAACCTCTATTTCCTCTCTATTCTCATGTGTCCCTCGGCAAAATGCGTAGCTAGGATTCCTCTCACCTGGAAGAGGGAGGTGAGGGAAAGGAAAGGACTTTAAGCATAGAGATTGTAACCCAAGGCAACGTCCGACTGTGTTGCTGCAGAATAGGTTGAGCAGCAGATGGTGGCAGCTCAGAATTAAGAGAATGTGGGGGAAATCCCTAGCTCCTATACAAGGCAGAAGCCAGGACTGAGTCGGGAGAGGGTCGCTGTATTTTCTCCAATCTCCACAGACCCCCTCTGAACAAACCTTGCCAAGAAAACCCCATGACAGTTTTGCCTTAGGATCATCGTAAGTTGGAAACAACTTGAAGGCACAGAACAATGACAATTATGTCATATGGGGCTCATCTTCCTATGCCAGAGTTTGCCAGCAATACTCTCGTTGTATATTACACACAACAAATAGACCAGATTCTACAGAGAAGAATCAATGCACAAAAATCTGATATCTGGCCTTCAGTATTAAGAAACCAGTTGTGGAAATATTCAATTTCCCAAAACTAGAGATGCAAAATTTCTGCAAATTTTGGGGCTATTAAAAAAACAACAACACTTTTTTTCTTTTCTCAAATGAAGTAAAATAAAATCCAGAAACATTTGGAAAAAAATGAGGAAAATGCAATTATTAGCACGTTTTAAAGATTAAAAGGTACTTTGTTACTTTGGAAACATAAAATGGATCTTATACACAATATAATACTATTATAGAACTAGCTTTTAGAAATAATTTTGGGCAAGTAAATATATGGACAGAAAGTCTGCATGGTACAGAAGTTTGAGTGCTGGACTACAACCTTGGAGACCAGGGTTTGATTCCCCTCTCAGTCACAGAAATCCACCGGATGACCTTGGTCACACACACTCAGTCCCAGAAAACCCCGTGATGGGTTTGTCTTAGGGTTGCTGTAAGTCAGAAATGAAGATATCCACCATCAACGACAAATATATGGACACTTTGTTTTAAACATTTTATTATTCTAATAAAACAGTAAGGTTTTTTTAAATTCTATTTTTTATCTTCTCTAGTTTTTCTGTGGAAAAAAAAAAGCTTTAGAAAAAAATGGATTTTTCCCCCCAAAATCTTTCCAGATTTTTTTCCAGGCCTTCACGTCTCTAGCCAAGACACTGTCTCTAATCTCAGGGTGGTCATCCCTGAACAAAAGAACCTAAACAGAAACTGCAGCAGGAAAGACCTAAACAAAGATTTATCAAAAAGTAACTCATCACCTGTGGCTTGAACAGGGACACAGGCTTTGTACATTACTATATACATCAAACAGTCCATGCAGCAAAATCTCTATTACCTCCCAACTACTGTTTGCAAATGGACTCTGATTAGCACATTTCACTGTCTGTACTTTGTGCATTACCATTCCCTATAACCCTACTGATTGCAACCCTCCATCCACTAGAACTCACCTAGATTTCAAATTCTTTCTCTTGTAATTTGAATATTACCTTCATTGGAGTTGCTGAGAAGGCTGCTGAAATTGCTTTGACATTTCTAAATGGCAATTTTTTGGAAAAAAAAAATCAAATGAAGGACCATTGCAAATGCTTAATGATACATTATTAAGTATTTGGAGTTTTAAGTAAAAAGACATTACTAAAGATAAAGCACACAAAGAATCAAGCAGTTCCACAATGGATTCTGAGTAAGTGATACCAAGAACAAACTGGGCAAGTGGTCTAGATAAAGTTTTTAAAAAGACTGCTGGTAAAAGAAGGAATGTCCATGATTGTGTCCATTACTCCAGGGGAAGGATTATTTGCAGAATAAAAAGTTGTAAGAGTAAACATTTTGTGCAAAAATTTATTGAAAAAATGTTTCCTTACATTAAAAAAATCTTTATTACAAAGGTGACACTAAGAACACTATCAGTTAACAGTGATAATAAACATGCAATAAATACTTAAGATAATACAAACAACTCCTTATATAGATTTCCACAAAGGTTTCCAAATTTAGGTTTAAAGAGTATATTTTGAATACAAAGATACAATTCACAGATCTGTAATTTAGAACAATATATTTACTGGTGCCTAACAGACTTGGACAGAACTCTCCTTTTAGACTTAGGTCTTCGAGGAGAACTGTTACAATCATGAATGCATTAATATTGTGGTTAAGGAACTACTGCTTTACCTCATATATGTAATTTTTAACATCAGGTTTTTATCACAAATAAGAGCAATAAATGGATCATCTCTTATTAACTTTTATGAAAATGGCCTCCAAAGTGACTGAACATCAATTAATGGGTCAGATGAACTGCCCACTGATGGTACCTCTATCCTGTCCAGCTCCAGAGTGAGTCCCACAATATACCTGATTTTGTGAGTCTTAACATGTGTTACACTGACATTAGCCATTAAACACAAGAAACTCATCACATAGGCCTAAATCCAGGTGCTAAACCCAACCAGAGGGCACCTAAGATTTACTTAAGTGCTGCCTTACTATTCAGCAACTGTGTTCACTAACTTGCTTACTCTTTATCCAATTCCAGTCTTACCAAAGCATCACTTTAGCTTAATCTTACTAGATTGGGATGGGAAACTTTGCTGAATCTGAAAACAAATCTTCTCCATGATGCTCTCTCTGGCTGCTACAGCAATAAATCTAACCTCTGCTGTCTGCCTAGGCTTATCGACATGTGAGTCCACTCTATGTAAACCTGTCCTAGTAAGGAATCACAACATGGTGTCAGAAGCTGGTGTGGAATTTTCTTTGTAGCAACTGGGAGATTGATTTGATTGAAAATGTGGACTCGTTCCAGCCTCTATCTCTGCTTGTTTAACAATGTAATTTCACTGAGAACTGGAAGCACTGGGAAAGTGGCTTTCAATTATATCTCACTGTAGATGGACTTGAAAAAGTTGCAAAGAAATGATGAATAGCTATTTTATTACATTGCTTGGGGGAAGAAGGCACCACTCTATACAAGACATTTCTTTCTTTCTTTTATGAGAGAGAACTAAGAAATGTTGTAGAAGTTATTGAAAAATTTAGAACATATTGCAGGCCCAGAAGGCAACTATATTTGAAAGATTCTGTTTTTGCAAACATTTGCAAAGTTCAGAAGCCACAAGTGAGTAACGTATCAATAAACTTAAAACGAAAACTGCCAGTTGTGAATTTGGTAGTGCAATTAATAATCCAGTGAGAGACAATATTGTGTTTAATGTGAAGGAGTGGGTGTTTAAAAGAAAGGTTTTGCCAGGCTTTGAAGGAATCCAAACTTGCTCTTGAGAAAGTAATTGAAATATGTTGTGCTGATGAGATAACAAGAGTTCAGCTGCCTACCTTGGTAACAACATATGAAGCACAGAGGCTCATGAAGACAATGAAAAAATTCCAGTTCAGTCCTTGAAGCTAAAAAGAAACAGACTGAGTGCGGACATAACTGGATAAAAGATTATAAATTATCCTTATTATAGTACAATTCATAAATCTCAAAAATGCCCAACATTTGGAAAGGCTTGAAATAAATGTAAAAATAATTATGCCAAGTTATGTAAATCATCATCAAATTCTAAGATGTAAAATAAAGATAGCAGACTCTTGAGCTTAATACAAGAGTGAGAAAGAAAAAAAAGACAGTCCCACTTTTAACTTGGTAAATTCTCATACTGAATTCAGACGTCCCAAGTCTCAATTCTCTGCAAGCAAGAGAGTCATTTAGGCTGCTGATGACCTTTGTTCCCCAGATCCCCTGACTCCATCCTTTAACTTAGGTGAGCAAGGGAACTTCCTGCCTGATTTACAAGTGCTTTCCATGTTTAAAGTGACCCACTCTCTGAAGCAAACAACCCCATAAGTTCCTATTAATTGAAAACTGCACCCTATGGCAGAGCTTTCCAAACTGTGTATCATGGCACATTAGTGTGTCAGCTGCAGTGTATAGATGTGTCGTGCAAACATAACAGGTGGAGGGGCTGCCTCTGCTGCTGCCTTGGGCTGAGGAAGACTCTCGTAAGCATGGCGGGTCAGGTCCAGATGGACAGGCTGCCTCCATTTACTGAATTACTTACTGAATTACTGTGTCATAAAACGATGCATGTCTAAAAATTGTGTCACCAACATAAAAAGTTTGGAAAGCTCTGCCCTATGATCATGTTTCCTCCTGTGATAAACAGCTCTGAACAAAGAGAAGTGTCTCTGAAATGGTTTGGAAATGTTTATAGAATGAATGCATGGTTTATAGATTTAGAGGGTGTAGCTTTAAACTGTTAATGTTCTTCTGACTGCATATATAGAAAACAGCATGCGAAACCAGTATGTAACAGGGATTCTGAAATGCCTCTTTTATCTCACTTTGAGCCTTCCTCAAGTGTACCAATTTTGCTGCAGAAATAAAACTTTCATCTCTCCTCGTTCTTTTCTCAAGTTGCTTTGCAAATTTGGAACAATTTGCTAGGCAGTGAACTTCACTGTTGTGAAACAAGCACTTTGGTCACAGGGAAATTGGTGCAAAAAGTTGTGGGGCACAGCTGTAAGTCAAAATAAAGGTAGTATATCACTATTACCAGCTACACTGGTTGCTCGCTGCCTCTGCCAGCCAGGAGAAAGTGGGGTGTAGTTTCCTTTGGGAGGTGCTCCCTGCCCTTCCAGGATTTAGGGGTTAGATCCAATCGTGGTTGCTCATGAGGAAGCAATAGGAACAGACAGACTGCCTCTGCCAGCCATGAGAGTGGGGTGCAGCTTCCTTTCCAATTCTGGTTACTCATGAAGGAGTGACTGGGATAGTTAAGCCACGGTGACTGCTGCCTTGTGCCATGTTTTGATAGTGCACGATTTATGGTATTCGCGAGGGGTCCTGGAAACACACCCTTGGGAATACCAAGGGCCCACTGTATTTTGATGGATGGCAGAACATCAGAAAGCTTCTGAGAGGATTAAAGAACAGCTGTACCAGGCACCTATACTTCAATATACTCATATGGCGAAACCAGTTGTCCAAACTAACATATCAAAAGACAATTTAGGAGCTTGTTTGCTTCAGGACAATAAACCAGTGTCCTATCTTCCAAGGTCACTTTAGGATGACAGAACAAAATTATGCTCAAAAATTGCTGGCTGTTTTGCACACAATGAAGAAGTTTAATCAATATGTTTGGTAAAGTAATTTAATTCAGACTGGTCATTAACTGTTGGGAGCAATTTTTTTAAAGCCCACAGGCAGTGCACCTGTCTGTTTGCTCCAAATGCTTTTACAGTTTCAGGTGCATGAACTTAAGGTACAGTGGCCCCACCACTTTTGCAAGGGTGCACAACCTTTGTGAAAACTGAAAAATCACAAACATCTTTCTCCTCTTGCCCAACTGAGCAAGCAATGGAATGCACGTGAATGCCTCCTTTTCCTGCACTTCTCCTCCTATTCCGTTCCTTTTGCCCACATGCAGGGAAGGAAGGCACATTTGGTGCCCTCCCTCCTCTGCTTCCCCTCCCACTTACCCAAGCAAGGTGATTGAAGGCACATGTGTGTATTCCCTTCCCAGGCTCCCATTCCCATTCCCTTCCCTTCTGCCCAGGTGTGGGGAAGGCATGCATGCATGGGCATTACCTCCCCATGCCCCCCAAGCCCTTCTCATTTTTCCAAGCACATGCACACAGCTCACAAATGATCAAATCTGCAAAAGTTAAACCTGCAAATGTGGAGGGCGGACTAAAGTATGTATCCCAGAAAGATATAGTTATCTCACTGATACCTTGTTACATACTACCATAATTTTTTCCTCAGATTGGGAAAATTCTATGGAAGGGGGGAAAGTAAAACATGAAATGAACACATCAGCTAGAGCATCAGTCAGAGTGTGTATAATTCAAGAGGCAACAAGACAAGATCATAGAACCATGGAATCTTAGAATTGGAAGAGATTATAAGGGCCATCTAGACCAACCCCTGCCATGTGAGAATATAAAACTAATACACAATTTCAGGTGCTTCAAACACATATACAGCAGGAACAATCACAGTATTTGAACATGTTTTCCCAGTGGTGAAGTTATTTTGGTCTCTGAGGGACAATCTGTGGTGTCAAGATGGGAGATATGATTATTCCTATATCCCAAAGACAGAGTATATTCTCCTAAGTTTGTGAGA
This sequence comes from Ctenosaura bakeri, assembly GCA_948474755.1. Classification (NCBI taxonomy): domain Eukaryota; kingdom Metazoa; phylum Chordata; class Lepidosauria; order Squamata; family Iguanidae; genus Ctenosaura; species Ctenosaura bakeri. The sequence continues at coordinate 670,143 of CAOLHI010000122.1, read as the reverse complement.
CTCATCAGGGTATTCAGAGAACTGAAGTAAGAACAAGAGGACTGATGTATTGGCCTGATATGTCAAAGCATATGGAAACATTTATTGGAAATGGTTCTGTTTGTGCTTTTTTTTCTCCAAGCAATCAAAAGGTATTACTTACCTTTTCTGTACCGGGGCCCACTTGTAAATATAATTTGTCACTTGGGACCCCCAAAGCTTGATTCAAGGTTTATATATTTAGATTTAGGTTTAAATATTCAAACATTTAAATATTCAACTTTTTATTTATTTATGAAAGGCTTCTTGAGACTAGGACTCAAATCCTTGCTCAGACACTGCGGTGATCTTGGGCAAGTCACATGCTCTCAGTCTCAGAGGAAGGCAAAGGCAACCCCCCCCCCGCACAAATCTTGCACACATACCCCCATGATAGGCTCACCTTAGGGTTGCCATAAGTCAGAACTGAGTTGAAGGCACACAACAACAAAGTGCCACTGAGAAGGGGTTCTTTCTAACCATCATGTGTCTCCCCTTTGAAAATTGACTTATGGTGACCTTAAGGCAAACTTAACGTGGGTTTTCCTGGCAAGATTTGTTGCTGTTGCCTTTCTCTAAGGCTGAGAGAATGTGACTTGTCTGATGTCGCCCTATGGGTTTCTATGGCTGAGTGGGGATTCAAACTCACATATACTGGTCATATGAATACAGGGAATGTATTTTATCCTGAAGTATAAAGTTTACCCAACAAAATTGCAAGAGCTGTGATTACCAGGCTCAAATCTGTGTTTGCCTGCCATGGGATTCCAAGGATAGTTGTGAGAGATAATATGCCCTTTGTTAGTTGAGAAATTTTGACCATTTGGTAAAGAGTAGGAGACCGAGCAATGTTTTAGTGGCCCAAAGTACTCACAATCTATCAGAATGTCAGACAGAGCAATGCACTCTATAAAGCAGCTTACAAACACAGAAGATGCATGGGTGAATCTGCATTTGGTACTTCAAAAATATCATACTACACTAGTTACTGGAATTTAATCCACCTTGAGTCCCAGGCCTGAGAAAAAGGTGGGATATAAATAAAGTTAATAACAAAAGTGCACTGGGCCTCGGTATCTGCTAAGGTTTGGTTCCAGTACCCCCCACGGATACCAAAATTTATGGATGATCAAGTCACCATATGTACACTGGTATAGTAAGATGGTATCCTCCATATAAAACAGAAACATCAAAGTTTATTTTTTGGAATTTTTAAAAATATTTTCAAACTGTGGTTGGTTGAATCTGTGGATACATAGGTATAGAGGGCCAACTGTAACAGTAATAATGCCATAGCCACCTGCACAAATGCTTTACCAGTAGGATGTTAAGAAGTTACTGTTGCAACTGATCTATTATGTGTTAAGATTCCTACTGTTATGTGTCAAGATCTCTACGGAGTCCAGAACAGACAAAAGATACTCTTACAACTGAACAGCCAACAGCTCTACATAGAAGGAGAATCTGAGAGCAGTTTAAAGAAAAAGGCAAACTTGGGTGATAGCACTGAAGCAGACAAAAAGTTGTAACGCCATTGAAAAACTGTAAGTTTTTCTCCCTTTCTCAAAATAACAGCACCCAAGATCACCAATACAGATTACTGGCAGAAGACAGGAAAAAAAGAGAGTATTCCCTTACAGAACACATACAATTATGAAATGTGCTACCAGAGGAGCTGACAATTGTCATCAAAACAGGCCCTGGTCTGACCCTGCAGGGAAATTATGTGCTTTAAAATTGTTTACCCCAACCCAGAGACGTCAGGGATCCAACCTAGAGTCTTCCACATGCAAAGTGTACCTGATACCCCTGGGCTACGCAAGCCTTCTTTTTTCCTAATTCTGAACAGTTCCCAGTGTAGCATTTTCTGCAGTCGTATTCAAAGCAGATAGGTCAGGAAGTCACCAGCACAGAATGATGCATTGTGGACCAACACAACCGTTTTTAAGGGTCTCCTGTCTCTGCTGTCCTTGAGCCCAGATACACAAACTGCTTGCCCAACTTCTAGGTTGCTGCCTGTCAAGAGATATCGCTATGCCTAATCTGAGGCGTTCCAGACATTGCAGGCCACACTAGCAACTTTTTCTTAGTGCTCAGGATAGCCTTCTGGCCATTAACGACGACAACCACAACAGCTGGAGAACTGGATTTCTTTCCCAAGTGCTTCTTATTGTTCTCGTAAAGCGGTTTCCCTACCGAGGAGGGCCTCTACGCGTACAACCCCATCCCACGCAAAGTCAGCACTCCTAAATGCCGGCCAGGCTCCTCCCACCCACACTGCCCTGCATGTGGCCTCCCTCCCCGTTGTGTCTGTGAGGAGCCACTGTGAAAGTGCTGCCAGGCGACGGAACTCTTGAGACTCGTCAACGACTGACTCTCCCTCGAAGGGGGACCTCCCCCTCAACCCGCGAGCTCCGGCACGAGGAGACCCCGCTAGGCCAAAAGGCCGCGTGACCGCCCCGACCAACCGCCCTTAACGGTCTCCCGCGTGCCCCCCCACTCCCAGCCCCGCCCCACAGTGCACCGCGGCTCCTCCGCAGCGGCCCTTGCCTACGGCTCTCCGACCGTCACCGCCTCCCATAAGCCCCCGCTCTTTTCACTCCCGGCCTCGCTCCCTTCCAACTTACCCTTGCATCCCAGCATGCACCGCGACTCTTAGATTTTTCTCTCGCCGCCTCCGCTTTCTCTCCTATCCATTTCCTCCGATTCCCCCATAATTCCGTGCGTGCATACCTTCCTTCCCCCCCTTCCCTTTCCCTTTTCTCAGCCCCCTTGGAGCCGCAAAATGGCGGACACAATGAAGAGGAATTGCCGCCGCCGCCGCCTCTTCTTCTTCTTCACCGCAGCTTGAATCAAGCCCGCTGAGGGCGCAGTCGGGCCGCTTCCCCGGCATTCCGTTCCGACCCGCCCCCGGTTTTTCCCCCTGAGGCGAGCTCTGCCCACCGCGCATCCTTCCCGCTTCCTCTCGCTTTTCCTGGCGCGCAGGCCCCGCCGGCTCCTCTCCTTCCCTCCCTCCCTCCCGGCGGCGGCGGGGAGATGAAGCTGACGGACAACGTGCTGCGGAGCTTCCGCGTGGCCAAGGTGTTCCGCGAGAACTCGGACAAGATCAACTGCTTCGACTTCAGCCCCAACGGCGAGACCGTCATCTCCAGCAGCGACGACGACTCCATCGTGCTCTACGACTGCCACGAGGGCAAGTGAGTGCGAGGGAGGGGAGGCTGCGGGGGCCCCGCGGGGGTCCCCATGGTCCCGGTGCCGGGAGCGGAGAGAGACCCTTGGGGACCTTGGCCTCGCCCGGCCTGGCCTGGCGGGGGTTGGGCTGAAGCGGAGCCGTTTTGCTCGTAGGAGATACTACGATTGGTTTTAAGTATTCGGGGGCGCCACTGTGGCTGTGAAATAAACGGGGCTTAGACCTGCGGGATTGGTCTGGGCCAGAGGTGGGAAGCGTCCCTGGCGCCGGTTGTGCGCTCCCTCCCTCAAGGGCGGGACGTGTGGGGAAGAATGAGCTGTGTTTGTCCCTTTGAAGAAAGGCAACCTATAGTGTTATCCTTTTTATTTAAAAAAAGTTTTTAGAGAAGTAGTTCTGGCCATGTTTTTGTGGCAAAAAAGAGGAGGAGGAGTGTGGTACCTTAAACCCTATCAAATTATTAGGCTGGTTTTACGAGGTGTTTTAAAGTGTTGTGTGGGTAGTGCCAATTTTTTTGTATTTAAACAGTAGAAACACTGAAATTATTTGGCAGTTCATAGAATCGTAGAGTTGGAAGAGACCCCAGGGGCCATCCAGTCCAACCCTCTTGCTATACAGGAACCCACATCAAAGCATTCCCGACAGATGACCATCCAGCCTCTGTTTAAAAACCTCCAAAGAAGGAGACTCCACCACACTCCATTGAGGCAGCAGATTCCACTGCTGGACAGCTCTGACTGTCAGGAAGTTCTTCCTGAGGTTCAGGTGGAATCTCCTTTCCTGTAGCTTGAATCCATTGCTCCTTGTCCTGGTCTCTGGAGCAGTGGAATGATGTTATACCCTATGTTTTAACTGCATAGGTATTAGACTCTAGAATACCTGTACTTTTAAATATTAAAAATGATTTTGTTGAGGAGTTCTTCACAAAATTCTGAGAAAGAGCCTGACAGTATGAGGCAGTGATCAGAACAACATTGACAGGAGTATTTATAATCTGTCATATTTTGTATATGTTGCTATGGAAATAGAATAGCTGTTTCTTGATAGCAGTTAGGTTTTGAGGGGAGGGGATTCTTAATAAGGACAGTATAAGAGGAGAAGATATGTTGTAGTTTAAGATACTGTGTGAAAAGAAACAAAAGAAAGACTTTGTCAACTAAGATGAATGGAAAGGCAGAGAGCATGAAGTTTGGGGTTGGGCAAGTAAAAAAAAAAGGTGAAATAATCCCAAAGGCACCAGATTCTGTCTGATTATTAAAGAGTAAGTACGTATAATACTTGGAAGCAAGACTGTAGGAGCAGCAGGTGCTATAAGCCATATCTCAGAAGAAGGCAATGGCAGACCTCTTCTGCATAAATCTTATCAAGAAAAACCCATCATAAGGGCACTGTAAGTCAGAATTCACTTGAAAGTAAATAATGATAACAAAGCAAAAAGAGTAACACTTCTGACTCACTAAAAACTACATTTTTGGTTAAAACAGGGTTCATGATAAATAAAACAAATATGCTTCTTGGAATCTTCTGTTGTGTAACTGTACAGTGATGTCCAGAAAGTGAACTTGTTTGTGGATAGTACGTTCACTTGCTCATCTTCTAAGATATATGTTAGCTGCTATCAGCAATGCCCTTTAGCACTAATTAACACCGCAGTCTCAAGAGAGCTCTCTTGTCCATTTTAACTCCCTCCACCATTCACATGATTAGCTACTCATCTTGGCTTTAGGCAGTATCTTTCCTCCCACCTTTACCCTCCCACTTCTACATTTCTATTGCTATTCAGACACACAAACTGCTCATTCATTAATATAAACGTCTGCCCCTAGGGACTTCGCTCCATACATCTGATGAAGTAGACTTAGTTTAGGAAAGCTTATGCTATCAACTTCTTTCTCTCAGTCACAAAGGTGCTATGATATCCCCTTGCATACTGATCCAGACTAACATAGCAATTTCTTTGGATTCTACCACCTGTAAAGGTGAGGTTTTTTTAAATTCTGTTCTTAGTTTCTTGTTAAAATTAATCTAGAAACCACTTCTTCTGAACCAACCAAATAATTGGCTGCCATGAAATCAATTCTGCAATCTTGTTGTCAAGAATGTATAAAAATTCACTCTTCATCCCATTCCTTTCCACAAGGAAATTATCCACATGTTGCTCACTCTTGGTTTATACATTCTTTGGTCTCTTTGGCCTGTCCCCCCCCCAGTGATGTTCTCTTAGAATGCATATACACATATAGAGTTATCATCTAGAATCCTCAATTCACGGAACATCTGCTTTTGTGCATATGTCATCTTTATGGGAATATGACATACTATGGAGAAAGAATTTTTTTCCGTCTAGTTGTAAAAGAAGTGATACTATATATCAGAGGCACTATCATGGATCCTTTTACTTAGCAGTAATACAACTTATACTCCACTTACTGCGTACCATGCTAATGTTACATATTTCTAGTATTTATTGCTCAGATACTGTAATCTGCCATTGTATCCTGTAGTAGGAGATATTGTGCCAGTTTAGATATAATGCTGAACCATAGTTTAGTATCATGGGAATAATCTTTAGGCTTTTAGATTATCATGCCCCCTGTCCCTTTGCACTTCAGTTCATACTGGATCTTTAGTGTCCCATAGTTTGCATAGTATAGTGTCGAGCATGATAGATTTTGAGGTGAAAGACTCAAGTTCAAATATCTGTTTAGCTATTATAATCCTAATCTGTTGGCTCACTTACCATGTAAATTTATTGTGATGACAAAACACACTGAAATCAATCTTGAGCAATTGAGGCAGATTCTTGTAAATTCAATGTTTACTTAAAACTCAAAACAGAGGGGATGAGGTCTGCATATAAATGTCCTGGATAAAGAAACATTCATCTAACACAGCCATACATTTTTGTGGCTTCATCTCACTGCCCCTCTTACCTTTTCCATGCATTAGACTTGGAGGAAGAAAGGCCTTCTATGTTGCATTCAGTTTTGGGCCAGGCAAAAGTAATGCTGAGTTCTTGTGTGCTTCCTGCCTGCCACACTGTGTCATGTGCGAGCTAAGTACTCGTAGATGTACCACAAAACTAGGGGAGATGTGTGGGGAAGTTGCTTGCTGCAGTAGCAGATTAGATGTGGGGCTAAGGTACTGGGGGAATTCTAGGATTGTATTCTGTTGCAGGAAAGAATCTGTAGAATAGCAATTAAAAATATGGTTCAGTCAGTGTACTCTTACCAGTTGTACTAAATTACCTATGTAGTGGAATCATGACAGTAAAAATATGAATTATATAAAGCTAACGTATGCAAAGTTATTGCAGTAGTAGTCTTTCTGTAGAGCAAGTTGTCAGCACCTATATGTATGTTCTTGTTGGGGTTTGGAGAAGAGACTTGAGACTTTCAGAAGTATCATCTTGGCTGCATTTGGTTGAAGTGTAACTAGAATTAACAATTTACTCACATGGCAACAATACCTCATTCTGTTCCTCATTCTGTTGTGGTGAATCATGTGTTCCCTTAGACATTCCTTACCACAGCTAATTTAAATGTTCCTGTCATTCTGTGTACTTTTTGAGAAGATTCAAGTATTTTTTTCTTATTATTAATTTGAAGGTTTTTCTAGGCCCTGTGTTTCCTTTTTTCATTTAAAATTGTGAGCTAGGATTTAATTGTCATTTGTTAATCTGCTGGGTTACCTGTAGTTCACGTTTCTGATAATGAAAAATGAAAGCACCATTTTTATAAAGACAATTGGATTATGGGGGAGTGATTGCTTTTTAAAAGACTTTGGTGTGCCTAAGCAGACTTCTTTTGTGATGAAAAGTATAAATGTTCTCCTAATTCTTCTTGACAGACCAAAGAGAACACTATACAGTAAGAAATATGGAGTGGATCTGATCAGATACACACATGCAGCCAACACTGTAGTGTACAGTTCCAATAAAATTGATGGTAAGTGGTCTCTTCAATGCCCCTAATTTCTCCTAGCTAGAGCAGAAATAATGAAGCTTTGAGGAAAAGACCCTAAATGAGCTTTTAGATAGCAAATAAATGTTTTCCTTTTCTAAGAATCTAATTTCCAAAGTGTTACTCAAAGATTTTTTTCCCTGTTTTCAACTGAACAGTAAATCAAGGTGAAGTGCAACCATACACCAGCAATTTGATTGTCTTTTAACTTTGCCACTGGCTAAGTTTTCTGCCATTCCTGTCATTTGTCCCATCTCCAGCTCTAATGATGTTAACTTAGCTGCATATTCAAGGAAGATTATAACTAAAAATATGAAAAAAGAAGAGGAAAATTCATTATGTAAAAAAATCAGGTTTTGAAATAGTTAATAAGATTAAAAATCTGGAAATAATTATACAATCTAAAAATCAACGATTATATGAAAAGAAGTATGTAAAGGACTGGTAAAATATAAGAAAAGATCTTAATAAATGGCAGAAAGTTAATAAATCTACTTTAATATAGCTATCTTTGTTTCTCTGTCTCTCAAAATGTAAAGGAATTTCAAACAGATTGTCTAGAAAGACAAGCGAGGCTTGTGTCCCACCACATATTGTTAGGCCACAACTACTAAGTGCCCTGTCCAGCATATCCAGTGATAAAAGAATTTTTAGCAGTTGCAGTCCAGCAACATGTGGAGGACCATATCATTCCTACCCCTGTTCTAGAAACAAAATGTAGAAATACTCCCTCTACCAGACTGTTTCCTTTTTTGAAATAAGATGTAAAATGTGGAATTTGGGAGACTTGTATGATTTACCTGTTGGAGTGTAGTTTACTTGTCTGCTCCATTCTACTTAGAAGTGTCCAGAGGGCATTTAACTGAACTATGTTTGGCTAAGAGGTTTTATTTATCTCAATTTCTAACTTGCTGCTCTGCAAATGGCTTTTTGTGCTCTGTCAGTTTAAGCTATATAAGGAATTCATCCTGATTCATGTTTTGTTTGCATTTAGTAACAGCTTGAGTAAAATATAGGTAAAATTCTTGCCAAAGGTGAAAGTAAAAATCTGAAATAAGATGTTGAGATGCTTGGCATCCTTCAAAGAGAATGTTTTAATTAATCATCAAGGCGTTGATATTGAAGACATTATCCAGAAGGAAGTACGCACATGTTAGTGGAGCGCAAACTTACAAATACCCAATCTGCATGTCACAACAAGCCATGGAATTGTTGCCTTTTGTGCAGCAATACTGACTATTGCCCTGTGGCTTAACTCTTCTGTTTGCTGCGGGAGCAGAAACAAGTCATGAACCTAAAGTCTATGGTCTTTTTAGCCAGTTCCTCAGCAGGAATCAGGAGCAACAAATAGCAGCAGGAGTCAGCACACAAGCTTATCCACAATAATTCAGAGTTCTTGCAAATTCTGCCTTATCTTTATAGTCAAAAATTTAAAATTCACTGTCTTGTAGAGCAGACATGCTGTGTAGCCACTGGATCTGCATTAGGCATTACTCCACAGTGAATGGGCACATCTTTTCCTGCTTTTCTAGGTGTTTAAAATAATGTTATGGCTCTTTGACTTGGTTTTCAGAAGTGTTCGAGGTTCTTTGATGGCTATGCTATTGTTAGCAGGGTTCTTGATACTAAGAGATATGGGTTTCTTGAGAAGTGTTCCCATATTTTGAATCAGATGACTTTTTTTTTTTAGCATTTGTGACTTCCTTTTGCTTTAGCCTGTTTACTAAATATATCACTAAGTGTGCATTATTTACAAGGATATGAAGCTTTACTAATAGCCAAAACTATTTTGAGCAGAAATATATTTTTATTAAAATAAAGTTGCATTCTATGTCAGTAACCTGAATTCTCAAGGTTTGTCTCCAGCCCCCAAAAAGCTTTTAGTTTGTGTGACCTAGTACATCCAAGTTCTTACTACTGACATGCAGCCCTGATTATGTCTCTTTGTGACCCAATTTGGATTGTTCTGAATGAATTCCATGCACTGTATTCGGTTTGTTACATTGGACCTCTTCAAAAGTGAAGATGAGAATGGAGGAGAACCATTCTATTGTTTGCTCTTCCTCTACACTATGAAGACCATGGTGAAGGTGGTATCACTTTTTACATCTCTGTCTCAAAACAGTAATTGCAGTGTGTTTGAACTCAGTTGTAGAATGTTTTTCCCTCTCTTTGTACCACACGCTGCTTCTGAAGCTGTGGATCAGACTAGATGGAAGTGCAAGAAAGACAGTGACATGTCTTTGGTTCAGTTACTTTGCAAACTGAAAAGACAATTTGCTGTTTAATAGAATAGAGGAGCCCTCCACTATTTATTATAATAACCTCTTCATTGCCTATTAGATAACTGTCAGTTTTGATAATTGTCTTATACATAACTGAAATTGGTATATTATCTGTGGAAATACATGACACAATGCAGTATGGAGGCAATGATGAAGGTATGTTGTAACATGTTATCTGTGGAGAAGGCAGGGACAGGTGAGTCATTATTCTTTTCTCCTGCAAATGCTTGCCACGGTTGGTGCATATGAACTTATATTTTAGGGTTTCTTAATGGCTGCTTTATCCAGCTCTGCTGAGGTCTTCCTTGATGAAGAATTCCACAAGTTTCAAGCCTGCTTCCTCCTACCATATGCTGCCTGATTCCAGACTGAGGTAGTAGTTTGTACAGTTTGAGGGTCTATGATACCACCCGGTACAGGAGATAACTGTACAGGCCACTGCCTTGCCTGGGGCAGAGCTTCACCTGCTGAAAGGAGCTTCCTATCTTTGTTTCTTTGGTGATCACTACCTGTTGCTACTTAAAGAGATCAGCAGTTCATCTCGGACTCCTGTGTTTGTGTCTTGAATAACACATTTTGGAACTGAACTATCCGTTATGATTTGTTTAATGGAGAGTTGGCTCTTCAGACTATCAGATTGGTGGTGGTTTACTTAGAATGTTCCTGCCAGCCTCTGGTTGAACATATAGCATAATTGTTTGTAGATTCATTAGGAAAACTTTCAGATTATTTCCATAGAACTGAAAAGCTGCAATATGTGTAAGCACTTAGTCCAAACCTGACCATTCTTTATTGGTCACTTGGGAAAGAGGATTTTTCTTTGGCCTCTGTTTAGCCTCCCCTTTTCTCAACTTTGCAGTATCTAGATGTGTTGAGTTTCAGCTCTCATCTTCTGCATGCTACCTGGAGATGGTGGGAGTTTTAGTCTAGCTAGCACATTGACAGGCCTCCAAGTTGGGAAATGTTTCTGAAGAGAAAAGCACACTTTTACGTACCAAGCAACTTTGACATCTATAAATATACCACCAAATAAAGAATGTAAAAAGAAAGAGAATTGAGACTGCCCTGATTTTGGTGGGCGGCATCTCTCAGCATCCATCACTGTGCTGCTGAAACTGCTGGGACTTGCACTGTAGCATCTGGAAACTCATATGTTCCCATCCAAAACAGAGTGTGAAAAGCTAATTTGCAAGGGATTTGTCTTTTAGCTGCTTGGTTATATTAAACAGGTAGGTCTGCTAAATATACTGTTAAGAAATGCAAAAATAAAAATTTATTGATCAATTTTGACTTCTCTGATTATTTCTGCAAGTGCTAACAGTATTTCTTTTACTTTTGTTAATTTTTCTCAAATGAAAACGAGTGTTCAATGTCAGGGAATTGGAACTTTTTAGTATGTTTTTTATGCTGGAGGCAATCTACACTTTGTTGAGGAGGATACTGTGGCTGCTACAGTCTTGCACTGGAGAAATGCTTATTTTTTTAGTTGAAAGTATTACATGGCAACTATTATAAAGATGCTTTAAGAAAAAGATATGGTTTTTTTGGTTTAAGCAAGTTCTTATTACAACCAAGTGATACAAGGTTGCTGTATAATGTTTGCCTTGTTGATATTTTCTTACAGATACAATCAGATACCTCTCCCTACACGACAACAAATACATCAGATACTTCCCAGGACACAGCAAGAGGTAAAATGAGTAAGACATTTATTATCTTAAGGTGGAAGCAGGGGTAATAAGACAAAGTATTGGTTGACAAACCAAAGATACAATAGATGATAATGCCACATCTTTGTTTCTCCTGCATAAGAGTCTCATGTTCTTTTGAATTTCTGAGAGTGAAACATTAAATACAGCTCAGTTACTTTGTGGTGTTTTATTTTTATTTCTTCAGAGTTGTTGCTCTCTCCATGTCTCCTGTGGATGATACCTTTATTTCTGGTTCACTTGATAAGACCATCCGACTCTGGGATCTTCGGTCTCCAAACTGCCAGGTAAACTATCTAGTGGTTCGTACAAGCTGTGCCAGAGTGCTGCTTCAAATGCAAAAAAAACTTATAGATTGTAGTCATTGGTTCCATTGAAATGTGGTAAAAGAAATCCACAGAAGAAACCTGTGGAATAATTCCTTTCAACACCTTTCCAAATTCTAGGGTTTGATGCATCCGCAAGGGAAGCCTGTGTGCTCATTTGATCCAGAAGGGCTGATTTTTGCAGCGGGGGTGAATTCTGAAATGGTGAAACTTTATGATCTTCGCTCTTTTGATAAGGTATATAATGTTCAGGTAATTTTTAACTTACATAGGTTACCCAAAAGAGACTTTGAAATGTGATCCCTTTTCCCATAGTAGAATCTCTGTGGTCCAGAAGCCATCATGCTCAGAATGTCTTAAGGGTCGAGATATATCTAATTTCCGTTAAATGATCCTTTGCCTGCTCTCCAGCTTAAGAAAATGGAAAGCATTTTCCTGGATCAGGCAGTGTCCACCTGGCCTTGCATTCTCTGCATGAATTCCAGTGGGCTGTCGGCACTGGTTGGTTCACCAATATATCCATGTTTGTGTTCTGTTCCCCTAGCTTAGACATGCTTATTTTTCTTGAGAAAATATTAGTCATTCAGAATATAATTTGTTCAAGCTCATACCAGCAGAAAGACTAGAATGGTTCTGCTACTCTCCTTTATTTATTTTTTCTTTCTTGAAGGGTCCATTTGCTACTTTTAAAATGCAGTATGACCGAACCTGCGAGTGGACTGGGTTGAAGTTCAGCAATGATGGCAAACTTATTCTCATATCGACCAATGGAGGGTTCATCCGGCTCATTGACGCCTTTAAAGGAGCTGTTCTGCACACATTTTCAGTGAGGACTGCTTTTTTTTTTTTGGTAACCTTGTGGAAAACTCTTTGTCTTAAATCTCTCCCAAGATGAAATGGTCAGATTGTACTGTGTAAGAAGAAGCTTTCTTATTCTAAATTTCACAGCTGTTCATACCTGCCAGTGTCTGTCAGTATCAAATGTGAACTTGCTCTATTTCTTTGAGGTTAGAGGTAGAACCAAACTTCTTCACTCTTCCTCTCCCCAGTTCCTCGAAGGGCAAACTCATTGTCTCAGTAACATGATCCCAGCTTATCTCCTCACTTCTATATGGTTCCATTTCTTGGGTCATCAAGTTACGCCTTTTTCAACCTGTTGTCATCTAGCATCTTATACCCACAGTTTTTCCACACAGTGACTGTTACACAGAACCAGACTCTTTCTCTTTAGTCACCTGTCATGGCTGATCCTGAAAGTTAGTGAACTCAATAGACTTCTGGGCCAGGTGGGACAGACTCACAGTATATCTACTTAATTGTTATAGGCTTCACTATTAAATGTAGTTCTATTGCAAGTGCATGCATTTGTGTGTCTGATTGTCACTTAGTTCCCCAAATGTTAAGAGCCAACTTTTTCCCAGATAACTAAAGGATGTCATAGGTACCCTCCTCTAGCCCAGTGTTACTTGAATTGGTTGCTCGTGGCCCAGTGCCAGTCCACAAGCCATCAGCTGCTAGTCACTGAAGTTTTTTTTCCGTTCCTGAAAATGCATTCGTAACCAATGAGAACAAATATGGTGCTGGTCCCTAGCACATTGTTGGGGGGAATTGCAGATCCCCCGCACAGATAGCTTAGAGCAATAGTTCTTAAGTTATGTTTGTTCCTTTGCTTGAGGTTATGTTGAACTTTTCTTATACTCTTATAGCTCCAAAACGTTCTTTTGTAGGGATACAACAATAGTAAAGCTGTCACCCTGGAGGCGTCCTTCACCCCAGACTCACAGTTTATAATGATTGGTAAGTACCATTCTTCCCCTCTCTCTGACTGTGGGGTACCTGTTCTGTGGGGTACCTCTGCCCCTGAAATGGATGTTGTCTTTCTTTGCAGCTTCTTGTTGACTTTCTGTGTTTTGTTGACGTGTCCACCATTGCAATTTACATGGGTTGCTTCATGAAAAGGTCATCTGGTGATGGTTTATACTGCTATTGCATAATCCAATCTACAGGATCAGAGGATGGGAAGATCCATGTCTGGAATGGAGATACTGGAATGAAGGTTGCAGTGCTGGATGGAAAACACACAGGCCCAATTACCTGTTTGCAGTTCAACCCCAAATTTATGACTTTTGCCAGTGCATGCTCTAATATGGTAAGGAGGCTGGTGCTTCTGAAGACTTAGGGCAAACTGAGTATTTTACCAGTTGACTGTTTTGTCAAGATTTTGTTGTAAAGTGGCCAAAGGATGTTATTACTGTAGCTTGAACAGCTACAGTAAACAATCAGTTTTCTGAGTATAAAAGAAAACTTTTTTGTTTGAACTGCCTTGCATTAAGTCAAATCAGCATCAGTATGCTTCAGGAGCTAATAACTGGATCAGTTAATGATACTGTCTTGTGCTAAGTAGAGCTATTCTGCTTTATCAGATTGTCCTGTGCCTTACTTCCTCATGACAGATGGGGAAATAGGGAATGGTAGGGTTCGTACTCCAAACTAATATCATATATGAGAATGGATACAGATTCCCATACTGTTTTAAATTTGGGGGGCACTATTAAATCATATGTGAAACTGGAATGCTATTGCTGATCAGCATTTTACTGAAACGTACTAGATACTTGACAATCTAAGGAATGGATACCGGATGCCTGCTAACCATATTCTCTGTAAATCTGATCAACTCTGTAAGAACATAGTAAAATTATTGCCTTAGCCTAAGATGGATTTCTAAACTGTCATGACTAAAGAACAAGAACTGGCAAAGTGCTGTTGATGGGCCCGTGTGGCCATGCCTCTCGTGCTTCAATGTTTTACTTAAAGTGATTCCTTGTACCCTCTAGGGGTTGCGGGGCAATTTTTCCATGCCTCACAGGATGTTTCAGGCCTAGGAAGAGCTTTTTTCAAAATTCACAGGGCTTACAAACAAGTTGGGGTCTAAAAAGTAGTGCAAAGCATCCCCCTGTACCCTTAGATAATAGTGGGAGCTGTCTGTGGGGTTATGTGGCCCTTTGAGGTCTGGTCAGGGCATGTGCATCCCCAAACCTTTGGAAATTGCCCATCCAAGCTTGTAGAAGGTTCTTTGGTATAATCTCAAAATAAACCATAGCTGCAAATCAATGAACAGTAGATATTGTCAGCATCCTACATACTTGCTTTCTTCTTCTTTTGTTTTCAGGCTTTTTGGTTACCAACAATAGATGACTAGTTCCATTCATCGTTTCCTTTGGACAGTTGATACTGTAGTGAAAGAAATATGTTTGTGAAGACAGCAATGAAAGTGTTGCAAGTGCATCATCCAGACAGAATGTTCCAGTCCAGCACTTTCTGTGTATGTTTTGTTTGCTACATTAGGATTTTTTTAAAAATTTGGTTGTGCAGAATCTTGCTTGGAAACTTGAGCGTGATGTCTGGCAGCATCTCAACTTTAGCAAAATGCATTTCAGATGAATTCAAGTTTGCAGCTTTGCTCTGGAATATATTCTGGTTCAAATTTGCCGTGCCTCATATATATTGACACTTGGTCCTTTTTACATGTAATGGAAGGCTATCACCCCTGGAATGCCGTACTTGTTTAAAAGTGGACTTTCAAGCATTACAATTTCAAAAACCAATATTATCTAAGCTCTTCATTCTTAGGCAAACACTTGTATTATATAAACATTCTGTGCCATATATTAATGTAACTGTACAATTCTCCACTGAAATTAACAGTAACTGTCCAATTCTTGAGGGAAGTTTTGGACACTGTTGAGTCTTCCAGTTTTGGAAAGTCTTCGTGCTGTTATGAAGTTTTAGCTTCCAGCAAACCACAGAAGATTTGAGACATTTTTCCATGGGCAGCATCTCAGACACAGAGTCACTCTGGAATGTTGTAGTGAAGAACAATAAGCAATACAGGAACCTTTCTTTTGGAAAATGCTCTCAAGCAAAGTGGATGGAAATACACTCCCTGTTCTCTTTCAGTGTAATCTAACCTAATTATGTAAATATGTGGACAGGGAGGGTGGAGGTTGTGTCTTTTTTTTTACTTTTTAAAAAACATTCAATATTAAAAAATAACACTTGGACCAATACGGTATTGTGGAATGAGTCTTGGTTGTGTATTTGCCTTTCACCAAACATTCCATTGTATTATTTCAGGGTACTAAGTAATGATTACTCACCAGCTCCAGCTGTTCATCTGTCATGTACTGTATAATTACAAATTTAGTTAGCTTTCTGTTACACACCTATCTTGATGCAGCTAGAATTTCCAGTTAATGAACTTGAGTATATTCTTGACACAATAATCTTTTTGCAGAAAATGAAGAGTTGTAATCAACATGTGCAATAGCATCCTTTCCAGGCCAATAGGAAATGTATTAAGCTCATCTCTTACAGCTGTAATACTGATACTACATTTACATTTAATTTGGTAAGGCATCCAGTGAACTATCTGGGCTTATTGCCTGATGATCTTCATCACCAAACACATAATATTAACAACCTGTATATTTCAACAGTTACATTTCAAGCAAGTATAGTTCAAATCTTTCACACTCCAGTAGTTTTAATTCCCTTTGAGGCCCTAGTGTTTATGTCTTCAGCCGGCTTTCTTTGACTGTGCCTTGCTTTGCTTAGCATTGTTTAGATGCTGTGGGGATCTTTTCTTTGCATTATTAGTATGTGTTGTACTAAACTGTAAGTACAGGTTTCTTTGCGTCCTTCAAAGAGCTGTTGCACATAAACCAGCCTGAAGGATGTAAAGCTTTTACGTTTTGGTTGGCAACAGAAGCTGTGGGGGGTCGGGAATCTAATTGCCTCTGTGCTAACATTATTGTATCTGTATTTAAAATGATTTATTGTGTGTGTCTGGCTGTTGGCTCTCTCACGCATTTGCCAAAATGCAATGGTGCAAGTACTTGCTGGTCAAGCATTTATTTCAATTTCATTGACATGCTATCTCCGTGCTTCTCTTGTACTAATTAAGAGCATTGCAGCAGTGACAAGCTGGTCAAGATTTTGGGAAATGATGTTTTGTATGGCATGGCACTGAGCTGTAGGCTCTTTTTTATGAACATTTTTCTTAATCCAAGCGTCTTAACACTCTGTGTTTGTTGCTGTTCGTAGTCTTAGCTGTTTTTCTTTTTAAAAAAAGAAATAAAAACACTATTTTTAACTTGGCTAATCTGTTATTTAACTGAAAACATTTTGATAAGTTCCTTGATAAGCAGGTTGTCAGCTCTGCATTTCTCTTTCTGCTGGCAGCTCATCAAGTCATTTCCTTGGTAAAGCACTGCTTGCAAATGTATTCAGATTTCTTAAAGGTATATTACAAGTTCTAAGTTACATTTGCATTTTGTATATCCATATTTACACATGATCGTATAAATACTTTCAGTGGAGAATAAATTACAGTATGAGATATGGGAATGCTGCTGCTTCATTGTTTTGCTGTCACTCCTGTGATTATTGTTTCTTTGTTTCCATCAAAACGTGGACACATTTTCTCAGCTTGAGAAACAAATACAGATTTGTTTTCTGAAGCAGCTACTGGATAACAAGATTAACTGTTCTTATTTAGGTCTGCTAGGATGCAAACATCAAGATTATAAGATTGTGTGGACCTTGAAAACACATAGGGACACCTTTTGGCACCCTTGTATGTTCCTCATGTCTCATAACATTCATAAATACAAAGGTTTATAAATTCAAACATTTTACATGGCCATTAGAAAAACGGTGTTTGTCCTAATCACAACAGAATTGGGCAAAACTTTTTTTTCTTTTGATGTGTAAAATGTTACCCTATTTCCAGCTTTCTGCCTAAGTACACTAATAATCTAAAAATTTACATTTAGCTTTGTGGACACATACAACTGTGTTCCTGCTCTCGCCTATGCATCTGGTTCTTCTTAGCTATCCTAAACCTCTGCAGGGGTTGGGGAGAACTCGACTTTTCATGGCACTTACAATTGGCATTTTAAAACTGCCAGCTTCAGTTATACTGGGTGTTTACACCTTGTTTGCCCTTTGAAAAAGGCTAACTGTTGAATATAATTGTGAATTTGTTCATAGGGACTGAACTTCAAGTGTGTAACTTATGGATAAAATAATCTTATATAAAATTTAGTTGGAGCAAGTTCCCTTAAGCTCACTAAGACTTTCTGCTGAGTAAATGCACATAGGATTGGTCTACTTTGAGTCCCCTTGCTTGAATGTGTCAGTTTGTCATGGTCTATGAAGAACAAAGTATTGCAGTTGTACATGAAAATAAAGTTTTGCAGAGACAGTGTCATTGATCATGTTAAACTATGTTGTTTGCACTGGGCTGATTATAGTGCTTAGAAGTGTAGGGGGTTAGCAAATGAGAGTAACAGCTTGAGATCTTTTCCAGACACTAGCTGTTAATGAGAGATGTGAGAAACTGACATAAATTGGAGCAAAAGGTTGCAATGCATTCTCACCTCCTCACAAGTGTACCTGTTCACAGCTCCTTCCAGTCAGTTTCCATCCGAGATACTTTCTGGGATATGAGTAGTTTATTTCCCTTTAACTCCCACCTTGGTTTTCTGAGTGGTATCCTAAGCTTGCTTGTCATTAAGCGGCTTTGGGGTATTTTTGTATGCCATACTTTGCAGTTTATAAGCATACTGGGAGGAAAGTATCATCTTTAGATTAGCATCAGCCCTATTTTGGCTTTAGTTTTGTCAGCATGTAGCCACTTGCAAGAGGGACTTATAAGTGAATTGTTCTGTGTTTACGGCATGTCTCAAAATAGTAACATTGAAATACGACCCCCACCCCCCATGTTACCTAGAGTTATGCAACAGTGGACAATGCTGTTCAGGAGCACTAAATTATTTAAAGCTTGCATGGGACTGGCTGCCTGCATATCAGTTTATGATCAGTGCAGAATGTGGAATAGTAGTAGTGTGGCTACAGCATAAGGTGAACATTACTGATTCCCAGATGCTCAGCTAAAACTGAAATAAACAATACTATAAAATTAGGCTTGTTCTCAGCAGAGTGAATTATGTTGTGCTAACGGAGATATTAAAGCTAACAAGAACAAACATTTTATTATGGAAGTCAGTCCTTCATTCATTGTCCAGTTGGTTTCAAAAAACTGTGTTCCTACTAATGAGATACCTCTGAGGTCATAAGTGGCACATCACATTTATTTCAAACTGGACTGTGAGTTCCTTGGCAAATCAATTCATCTATAATGTGGTTTTCTTTCCTTCCTTCTGCTTCCACTTCAATGAGCACTGCTGTCTTTTCCAATGAGTTATGTCCTCCTATGTCCCAAGGTATGATAAGCCCTCAGTTTAGTCATTTTGGTTTCTAGAGATTTGGATTCTTGATTTGCTCTCAGACCCATTTCAAATGAGCCGATTCCCTTATCAGCTTTCTTCACTCTACAGCTTACACAACCATATAAAATTGAGAATACTATGGAATGGATGATCTTGATTTTGTTATTAAATGCTACATCTTCACACTTGAGGACTCCTTCATGACTCCTTCGTAACTGTCCTTCCAAGTCTTAAGTCTTCTGATCTCTATTTTGATCAGTGATTGAGCTAAGATATAGTCAATCTTTAGTTTAATATCTTCATCATCCTAAATCATCATAGTAACCTTAACATTTTTATCAGTTTTATTATAAATTAAACAAGTTTAAGCCACAACTTAATATACAAATGAACTGTAACATTTTAACAAATCACTGCAAAGTAAAATAAGCTGAAAAAGTACAAATATCACTGCAAACCACCTTTCATTAGGTACCACATATATCTTGCTGGGTTTGGTAAGAAGTTTGGTGTCCAACACCACCATATAAAATAAAATAAATTTCCTTCAGCTGCCTGAACAATCTCTCTGCAAATATCTTTTTGAGTTGTCCTGTCCATTGTATAATCATTCTGAAATGAATGTATAGTGTCTTCTCGCTTATTTACTATTCAAGCGTTTCTCTTAAGCTTGATGACCTCGCATAATTCCACAGTAGTGGCAGCATGCCATTTCCTTAATACTGAAAAAGCTTAATTCCAGAAGAAAAACGTTATCCCATTAACATTAAATTCATATTACTTACGGAACCAAATGAGTGTGCAAATAACAGGATGTTCACATGAGAAAGAAATGTTTTTTTACTGCAGACTCTTCTGTTATAAGACATGGGAATAGCGAACTGCCTTAGAGTAATGGCAACAGAAGTTGCAGAAGTGAGCTCTTCTAGTTTTGTTCCCAAAGGATGAAACTAATTTTCTTCAGCAACAACTGCAGCTCTGTATATGGTCTGCTTACCCAAAATGCAGGTCCATTATTCACTTAGTAGTAACAAGCCATTTAATGCTCATCCTTGTTATACAGTGGAATTGCAAACACAGAAATATCGTCATAGGAAGCAGATATGTTACTGTCCATAGTCCAGTAGTATCCATCCTTCTTCCCCTTGGCTTTCTGCACCAGGCACTTGGCCAGTTCTGAAAATCTGTAGAAACAAAGTAATAACTTATCAGAGCAAGGATTAGCAAGCCTGAAGAGATGAAGTAAGATTAATTATTATGGTACTGGGCTAAGTCTGGTTCTCAATTCTGCCATGTTATGTAACTACAGGCTTCTCCCACTTATTTGACAGGCTAGGAACTGGAGCACTGTCAGAAAGTGAAAATGTTTGAAAAGCAGAACCTATTTACTGTAGATAACATGAAGGATTCATGGAAGCCTGCTTTGGACCAACTGTGCATGCACACTGCTTGCAAAGTCTCTCAGCTGGCTTGGTGAACCCCACACCCTGCCTCAAGTTCACTCTGCAAACTGTGCATATGTGGTCCCAAGCAAGCTGCTGTAGGCAAGAAGAAATAACAGAAGGCCACTGTTCCAATGCTTGCGTTACAGACAAGTTCTACTAATTCAACCAGGGGTCTGCTCTTTCTGTAGGCACGATCTGGAACTGTGTGTAAGCAGTCCCAAGCAAGCCTCTGCAGGCAAGAACTGATGAAAGAGTGGACCCCAAGTCAACCTAATGGAACTTGTCCTTAATTTGGAAATGTCAAAACAGCACATCATCAGATAATGGAGTGTTGAAAAATGGGCACTTTCTGTATGAGAAAAAAACTAATTTTTTTATTTAGTTAAATGTAGCTGCAACATGTACCGAGCCCTGAACACAGTCAACAGTTTTTGTGTCCTACTGTTTTTCCTAGTTTCTCAGAATAAATAGGATAGGAAATAATAATCTGTTATAAGTGCTATTTTGAAGAGCAGGGCAAGGAATACTTTTCTGAAGACAACATAAATAACTCCTTAGCGGTATCCGTTGGGCTGCAGTTGTTCAAGAACACTGACTGGTATTCAGTCAGTTCTATGAAGTAGCCCCATAACCCTATAACTCTGGCAAAGGTGATGTAACAGCCATCATTAAGTATCTTAAGGGCTGTCCTGTGGGAACAAGCTTGTTCCTAGTGACGCTCAAGAGGACAGAAAAACTAGTTGAGAGATTCCAACCAAACACTGAAACAGTTCTTACCATCAGAAAGGTTTAACAGTGGAATGCATTATGTCAGAAGATGGCAATTTTTAGAACAAAGATCAGATAACCATTTCTCAGGGGAGATTTAGCAGGGGATTCCTGCACTGCCCTTGGAACAGCCTTTAGGATCTCTTCTAATTTTGTCACTACTGTACTGATATGCTAGCATGCTTGCTACCATAAGCAAGGGCAGAATTGTGACTACACACGCCTAATATGTTGTGTTATTTATTTCTTTTACTACCAAAGTAATGCTGCAAGCATTTGAAGTTATTTTTTGTTGAGATTCTTCAGGATTCCTATAAACTCAGTATTATTAATAGTATGAAAATGTTACAAGAGTTAGCTCCTGCACACTGTGAAGGTATTAGAAATTTAGACATTGCAGCAAGTGCTATTCTTGCTATGCCATGGCCTGAGGCCTAAATTAAATTGTTTGTCCCAATAAAGCAATGAAAGTTACATGAGTGTTGAAATACCAAACTCCCATGTATCCAATGGGTCTACATTTAGTTGGAATTAGCAATTTAACTTAGACAATTCTACTACCAGTAAGTGCCCTCCACAAAAAAATTCAAGACCCTGCTATTTCCGTACTGGCAGGATATACTAATAGTACCTGTATGGATCAGTCATATTGTCCTGGAGAAAATTCCTGACAATCTGAGCCACATCTTCATTTGATATAACATCCCAAAGTCCATCAGTTGCCATGATAAGGACATCATCTTCCTTAATGTTTTGTGTTGTTAAATCAAATACTTCCACCTAGATAAAGTTAATGAAAATCCAGAAGCTTTCTTAATGCAAAGCTAATACTATCCAGCTTGTGGGCAAATTGAACCTCAAAGTCAGCACAAACATAGAGGTAGTTAATTTATATGTCACATCTCCACAACAAAGCTGTGGACAAGTTGATTCACAATATGTCTTATTTGTCGGTGTATACAAGGAGTTGGGGGAGAGAACATGGCATTTGTTAAGCACCAAATGAAAACAAAAACAATGCAGCTTAAAAGGACAGCATCAATATTATAATGAATCCTCAAGGCTTAACATACAGCATAACATAAAAATTAAAAGACACTAAAAATGACAACACTAACCCCCAACGGTTGCTGCACTCTCAAGGAGACAATGCTACCTCAATTAAATACCGATTCAGAGACAGCAAGGTCTTCTCACCAAGCTAGGTATTCCTTAGCTGGCTTGGTTAACTCTCCTCTCAAAGTGACTTGACAGTAGCAACTCTTAGAATCACAGAATCATAGAGTTGGGAAGAGACTCCAGGGGCCATCGAGTCCAACCCCCTGCCATGCAGGAACACACATCAAAGCACTCCCAACAGATAGCCATCCAGCCTCTGTTTAAAAACCTCCAAAGGAGGAGGAGACTCCACCACACTCTGAAGCAGCATATTCCACTGCCAGACAGCTCTGACCATTAGGAAGTTCTTCCTGAGGTTCAGGTGGAATCTCCTTTCCTGTAGCTTGAATCCACTGCTCCTTATCCTAGTTTTTGGAGCAGTGGAAAACAAGCCTGTTCCCTCTTCGATATGAAAACCTTTCAAATATTTGAACATGGCTATCATGTCCTCTCTTAACCTTCTCTTCTGCAGACTAAACATACCCAGCTCCCTAAGCTGCTTCTTGTAGGGCATGGCTTCCAGACCCTCCACCATTTTGGTCACCCTCCTTTCGACACGTTCCCGCTTGTCAATATCCTTCTTGAAATGAGGTGCCCAGCACTGGACACAGTATTCCAGATGAGGTCTGAACAAAGCCACATAGAGTGGTACTACTACTTTCCTCGATCTAGACTCCATATTCCTTTTGTTTCCTATTATCCAACTCAGAAGCAAGTGCAATTGTGTCCCTTAAGACTTGGCAAAGATGGGCAATCTTTGACCTTCCAGATATTTTAGCCTGTAAGTCTCGCCATCTTTGCCATTGGCTATGCTGGCTGAGACTGACGGGAGTTGTATGCAAAAACATCTAGACAGCCAAAGATTCCCTACTCTACTCCAGTAAAGAGGCTTCAAATTGTAGCATTATGCAGTCTTTTCAGTTATGTTACACTGAAGCAGGGCTGTTGGGGAAAAAAGTTTTCCAAGCACTTACTGTTTTGTTACTGAGTTCCTAAGCGACTCTAAATTAGCCATTCTGTCTTCCTGAATTGTGTCAGAAGTAATTAAGATACTGACTGAGAACATGTGCTTGATCAAAGAAAGAATGATGCCTATGTTTAGAAGGATCTGTTCTCTGTTCCCCTGTCTTGCAATTTATGTTAAGCAACTCTTTGTGTATTTTCTGTCTTTTTGGAAGCTCTATAAAAATCCTGATGTTTTAATAAAGCTTTGTTCATCCTCCTCAGACCACTACTCGCTGCCAAGCTGACCACAGGGACTGACAAGATGTTCCCTCACGGTCAAGAATAATTAATCACGCGCGCGCGCGTATGTGTATGAGATACTGAGAGAGAGCAAGAGAGACAGACTCCTTTCCAACCTGATTCAGGGCTCAATTTCAGCTCTGTGATTCTACCTGGGAAACAGGGGTACAGTGTTATTTTAGCCATGCTCAACAGGGCCAACCTTCTAGAAGCGAAACAAATTCTCAAGGAATGCAGAAAATAAAAGAAATAGAACTACAGTACACCCAAGGTTGCCACAACCACAATGTCATATCACTTGCCTTACCTTGGGAATACAAGAGAGGAAAGGCTTGACTTCAACATCTGTTTCAAGGACTTTCAACTGATGATCTCCCAGGCCTCGAGACACAGCCAGGGTGCCTAGCAAGCGAGCCTGGAAAAAAGGTAAAAGTCCTTGAGTCAAGAACGTGACAGCATAGATAGCTGAAAGGCAGCAACTAATCCAGCTATAATTTAACATATATTTACCTCCCAAATATTTTCATCATGGTTTAAATACAAGCTTAACACAGCTGAGAGTATAAATTTAACAGAAGAACATTTCTCAGATGCAGCACATTTCCTAAGAGCTATCAAAAAGACAGTAAGCAAACACTACAAGCTTAGGAAAACAGGATTATTGTTTATCTGGCCCCAACAATCACATTTGGCATCAGGTGAACTAATGGAGAGAGTACAGTTGAAGTGCCAACATTAGGACAGTCCTGTATTACTCAATCATCCCGGCCCAGAAGGTGGGAATACTCAGTCAGCCTGCTGACTGGGATATTATCAGGTTGGCATGTTCTTGTAGGAGCAGGCAGTCCTTCAAATACAGTGGATCTAAGCCATTTAGGGCTTCAATAGATTATGCCCATATATTAATTAATTATTAATTAAATAAGCATTAAGTAAGTCCCACTGAATTCAGTGGGACATATTTCTGGATAAATGGGTATAAAATTGTAATTAAAAGAGTTAAATTAGGACTTTGAAACTCTGCTGAGAAATAAGCTAGCAGACAATGAAGCTTCTTTAAAGTACAGAGGAGGTATGTACCAGCTGGTAATTTTGCAACTCTGCTCTGGATTAGCTGAGGTTTTTGAACAGATTTTGAAAGTTGGATGTTGCCAGGTCAGCAATGTAGTGAACAATACACTGCTGCTGCTTCTGTATGTAGGTTATTTTTTGCACGTTTGTAACAAAAAGGAAACTTACCAGTGCACAGTTCTTTAAAAAGCCAAACAGTCTGCATGAATCTACTTGCACAAGGTTGACAGTTTGACAAGCCTGTTACACTCACCAACATGTGGATATTTTGTACAACTTGAGTTAATGAAAGCATTTTTGGATACTTGGCAAGAGAACAGACTCTGCCACTGTTGGAATTATAATAAATAATGACAGACAGCTTATTGGAAGGGACCTGCAAACACACCTGTTTTCCATGTCCGTGGATCAAAGGGTACTTAAGGTCATCTTTCACCACTGTCTTGTACCCCCTGAAACAAATAAAATTCATGAGTCTTCATATCAGTAGACTTTTCAGTGTATTCTGGCTGCAAGCAATCTAGAGACAAGCATGCCTGAACCAACTGATTCCAACTAATTTCAAAATATACACCTACCTTTTTGTTGGGATGATGCCTTGCATCACATTTTTACAACTTCTGCAGCTTTTTTTTTTAACAGAGTTATTTGCCTTTTTGTGTAATGGAGAACTGATATTTACAAGAAAATATATTCAGGGGTAGCTATGTTGGCCATGTAGCTAAATACAACAGAATCCGAAGTCCACAATACAGTGAGATCTTTATTGGACTAAACTAAAATGCACAAATACATCATGCAAGCTTTTGAAACTTCACTGGCTTTTTCATCAGGCCAAGATTTTAAGAATCACACAAGGGAAGAAAAGTGATGATGTTTGAGTCACAGGCCTACATTTTGCTGCGATGTTACTCTGATTGTTAGCTGAGATAATCTAGAGGAATATCAATGCAGGCAAAGGTTTCTCTCCTTCTTGGCCACATGGAGAACAAAGGACAGTGTTTTACTTGCATGATGTATTTTGTGTATTTTAGTTTGCCCAATAAAGTTAACACTGTTTTGTAGATTTTGATGTTTACAAATATCATCTGCAGTCAGCTGTTCTATCCACTTCAAATCACAGTCAAGGCTCACAGTCAAGAGTCAGAACTGTGAGTCAAGGCTTCCAGATGCTGAGACAAATTTTTTTTTACTGAATCTCCAGGGGTGGGCAACACATGGCTCTCAAGCTCATGGATGCTCCTTTCCCAGACAAATGACTAAGTAACTTTGGGAAGAAATATCCTCTGCACGCAGGAAGGAAGCAAAAAGTCTTGAGTACACAGATCAAAGAAAGAAATAGAGGTGAAACAGAAGGATAAGGCATACTCTCTAGAGTTTCCTGTCACTAATTGCTCCATACAAATGTTGATACCTCTTTGAGTCCAACATAATTAACACTATAATGGAATATTCTGGTCCAATACAAGTCTAGTTAAAGCTCCAAGGCAGTTCCCAATTTCACATTTCCTTTTCAAAGAAACTATTAAAATAAAAAGACATGACATTTGATTGGGAGAGTGAGACTGTTTTTCCTCTGCCTGACACACAGAAGAAAGCAAAAGCCTACTATTATGTGTCTCAGCCTTTATCATTTCAAAGGGCATCTTGGTCCTTTTGAAACCAAGATGTCTTTTGCACCCCAGCATCAGCCATCTCAGTAGGCTGGGAAAGCAACAGGAGTACAAATGATTAACAACTCCCCCAACTGGCTATATTATCTTCTCACAACCCAACAAAATGGCCACATGAGGGATAAAGAAGACACTTGTTGCAGAGGACATGTAGGAACAAAGAATGAGGCAAGGGATGAATCTAAACTACACTCCACCTCATCCCCTTTTTTTGAAAAAAACCGAAGGCAATAAGGAAGGCAGGGAAAAATGCCGTTTCCAAATGGGGCCGTTGCCATGCAACTGCCCAGTCTAGGGCAGGGACCCCCAGAGTCCAAAAGAAATTATGTTCGTTCCCCCACCCCCAGTACTTTTTAGGCAGTGGGGGGCAGCAATTCATTACATTTTTGGACATCTCTGGCCCATTTTGGGCCCAGGGTACCTTTTTTTTTTTTTTTGAGTAACAGAAAATGGAGCAGAAGTTTTTTTCCTGGGTCACTTTCTGTTGTAAAAAAGGCCACTCCCACACACCTAAAATGACCTAGAGAGGGCCAAAAACCTGACGAGATTGCCCCATATGCCTCGAGAAGTCATTTGGGGGCAAAGAACCTACATGGCCCCCAACTCACAACAGTTGCCCACCCTTGCTCTAGAGTACACTCATGCCCTAGCCAACCAGAGAGAGAGACTCACCAGCCTTCCATGAAGTAGTCCCGGTACAGGACCTTCTGCCCCACATCATCTCCTTTCAATCTCCTTGGAAACTCATACCTTGTAAATTCATCAGCTAGGAGCTTTGGGTAAATAAAAGCCTGAGGAAGAAATGATCATTCAGAAAGTTTAAAAGAGAAGCATAATTTCAGAGGACAGTACTAGGAATTCTTAGGCAGGTGCTCAGAACTGTCTTCCTCATGATTTATAATGTGAATTCAGTGCAAGTCAGTTGACTCGCTCCACCTTCAACAGAGAACAGAAAAAATGTCTAAAAGCAGAAATTTCATTTCAGAAATGAAACTAGGATCCCAATCCACAGAACACCAAGCACTGTCCTGTGACTGTGTGAAGTAAGGGTGATCTTCACGAGGAAAACTCATGTTATTACGCAGAGTCCTCCACACTGGATTAGGTAAAGGCATGGTAAGTCAACACAGTCTCCACTGTATGATCAATTCATTATTCTGAGTGGCAGAATAAACAACTAATGCATGTAACTGAAGATAATAATCAGGCACTAAGTACTTCAGAGCTTCTCAGTGCTCCTTTTGGAGTAGTATTAAAATATAATACATTGCAAGAGAAGTTGTCATAACACAGAATGGACCTGCTGAAAGTCTCAACATTCATTAAAAATGGACAGGCCTTACACACACTGCCATTATAAAATATGCAGAAAAGTGTTCTGCTGTTTGTTTTTTAAAAGGGAGTTCTCTTACCAGGTGCTGGATTCTCTGCCTCTCTGTCTCAGGGGTGAATTCAGTACTCAGAGGAACAAAGTGTTCTTTTCGTACAAGGAGTGCTCTGAATTAAAATGAGAATACAGGTTCTTATCATTTCCACGTGGATCTATGATCTTATTACAGTTTATTGGGCATGGGAATAAGTGGCACAAGCCTTAATTGCTTGCAATAATGTTCACTGCACACAACTATCTTTTCAGATATTCCAAGATCTTAGTCAGGTCAAGGGACAAACTGGCTTCAAATGTGAGCATCATCTTGCTGGTCTGTGGTACACACGGACTCTTACCTGACCTACAAGTGTTCACTTTCACTAATATCTGAAGTTGCATAACACAAAGAACATCATCTGTTTACTCGGTACGTCCAGAAAGTGGCAAGAAGCCAACCCATAGCATAGCTAAACCTAAACTAGCTGTGGCCAAACAACATTCTGCTGATAAAAGCAAACTGAGAATCCAACCATGCATTGCAGCGTTGTTGTTTTTTTAAACTTTAAAAAGCACTAGCAAACCTGTTACTTCCTTCTTCTAGAAAATGGAGGCATGCAAAGCCACTATCTGGTCTGAAGAGGTTTGAACCTTCCTTCTTCATACTTGTTTCTCCCCCAAAAATCCTCCCTGCTCCTCACAAACTACTGCTTGCTTGCAGAAGTGCCATTTATGGCAAGCAGTATGTGGAGAGGGGATTTTCAGTAGAAAACTCACTTGGCCAAAAAAAAAAAAATAGAAAAAAAACCACGAACCTCCCTCCACATAGTACATTCCCAATCCAAATCAAATCTGTGGACTTCTGTGTTTTCTTGGAAAAAAAGGAAGTTGCCACTTTTAGTCAGACTTTTCATAAAGAATGCTTAATGTAAGACGTAGTTTGATTCCAAGTCTGTTAAAATGGGGATGGTCTGACATCAAGTATCTTACTTTTTGTTTTAACCTCCCCCCCCCCAACACTAGTAACTCGATTCTACCCCACTTCAGTGGGCAATGCTGGGCTCCCATTCCAGGTTATACTGATACTGACTCACCTGCTGTCCCCTGCATTTGCTATATAGAGCTTCCCCTGCAGATAAAGCACAGCCAATGCTGTGCAGCCTCCTGACTGACTGGTAATTTCCATCTCCTGACCAATCACTTCATCCTGTTGGAAAGAAACATTACTTGATGACAAAAGGGAAGTGTCAGATCTTCCAGCAAGGGCCAACACCTAAATTCATCGCTGTTGTCAGCAATAAAAATTACCCGGTCCCCCACTGATAGCCAGTTCAAACAAACAAGGCCCACATTTTACTCCTTCCCCATGCTATTACGTTTTTATGTACATAAAAACAGAGAGAAAGTTCTGTGTTTCACATCACAGTAAACTTAATTGGGATGGTACAGTCCTGCTTCTGGAATTTCCACGGGCAAGTCCATGGTTACTGACAGGACAGAATGCTGGAACAGATATTACTAATGGTTGGCATTCTATATCACAGTTAATGATCCATAACCGTTCTTTATTCACCAACACTACACAGTCATGATTACACCACTATAGTCACAATCATAAAAGGCCCCCAAAGCCACCTTAACAGCATGTTAAGCCAGCAGCCGCATAAGAAGAAGCAAGGAAGAGGAGGTTCCCACTCCACTGCTACCAGCAAGTGAGGCTGCAACAATCAGGTGCAGGAATCTGGTTAAAACTCTTCATCTTGCCTTGCTCCCTGGTGGGAGGGGGCTGAAAAGTCATCCTCCTCATGTCCTGACAGCTGAACAGATTACCTTTGCTGGAGGAGGCTGCTGGCTGTTAAGGAAGTTTGGGGGGTGGAGGTCAGGCCAGGACATGTTAACTTAGTTATGCATATGCTACTAAGTAGCTGATGCAGGATACTGGTGGTGGTGATGATTTCATTTATGTCCTGCTGTTTCCCCAAAATTGGGATGCAAAGCGATTTACAAAAATAAAAACAAATACATTTAAAAACAGTTACAAAATGAGAAGTAAAAGCATTTAAAACCTTACTATTAAAATGTGCGTGTGTGTATGTGTGCCTTCAAGTGGTCTGTTGACTTAGCCTCTTGAATTTCATTTCTTAGGCAAGGAATACTCTCAGAGGTAATTTTACCAGTTCCTTGCTTTGAAATACAGCCTATGTCCAAGTACTAACCCTGCTAAGCTTCTAAGGTCAGTTGGCAACTGATGCCTTTAGTGTATTTAGGCTATTATTAAATTAGCTGGAATCAAAACCTTTTAAAACAGATCTATTAAATAACAAAAGATGAAAATCAGCAGATGCCCTGATGCTTCAGGGCCACTATGGCCATCAAACAGTGCCCAGTAATAGCCAGTCAGGTACTAAAAGCCAAAATATGAGAGTTATCACTTTATTAACCATTCTTTCATTCCAAAGCAAAGATGTTTTGGGGTGCAACATACACCAACTATTTGATAAAGATTACAAATTAAACAAATAAATAAAATAAATCCTGCACAGTTCTTCATGTTTTCAAGAAAATGGGTTGGATCCAGATTTGGACAGGTGTACCTGAGCTGGCAGGTTTCCTTGCTTCCTTCTCTATACAACAGCCTCAGCCCCCCCTCCCAAAACGCTTACACAAGGTCAAGAGACCATGACAGATGGAGTGAGCTGTGGAGTGGGAAGGGAAGGAGATCTCCCCCAAACTGAGAAAGAAATCATACTTTCCAGGATTCCCTCCCTCCAAGAAAGGTAGATCCTAGATCCCAGTCACTAACAGCTGGCACCAAATTCTTCATTGGCACAAGTGTTGGCAGTGAATATTGGAATCAACATAGTTCTGGCTGAGCTGATAAACAGACACAGAAAGGCTCAAGATCATTGCTTAGTCAGGTGAGAAAAGTACAGTGGGCCCTTCACTTTTGTGGGTTCAGCATTCTTGGATCTGATTATTTGCAGAATATTATGCTTATTTAATTAATTTATTTAAAAGACCTCTTACTCTATTTGCTCCAGGAATGGGTTCTCTCAGTATCCAACCAAATTCTGTGGTCCACTTCTGCCAGAAGAGTCACACTGGAGGACCTAGAGATTCCAAGAGAGAACACATGCCTAGCATTGCTAATTTCTATTAGAGGCTGACCACAGAATCACACTGAGGACCTAGAAAGTCCTAGAGAAGTGTTCTGAGGTTAAAAAAAAGTGCTTGTGATTTTTATTTGCATTTTTTCCACACCTGTGGAGGTTTTGCACCCCAACCCCTACACAAGTGGAGGGCTCACTGTAACAGGCTCACATTCAGGACAATATCTATCGTAAGAAGCATCACCATTCTTTGGGAGCAAATAAAGGGGAAAGAAGGTCACTTACACATTCCTGGAAGGCGTTCTCCAGAGCTCCAATGACCACATCTTCCTGACGAATTTGCTTTTCTTCCACAAATTGTGGGTCACTTTGGCAAATACATTGTCCATTGAGGTGCATCGGGGGACTGACTTCAGTAATGCCCTCTACCACATCTTCCAGTTTCTGTTTGATGCAATAGTGCAGGTAGTTGGAGGCCATAATTGATGCTTCTGGCCCACCATGACCATCAAACAGTGCCCAGTAATAGCCAGTCAGGTACTGAAAGCCAAAATGCAAGAGTTATCACTTAATGGGCTATTCTTTCACCCTCCTGGAAAGATGTTTTGTGGTGTAACAGAAAGAGTATTTGATATGGATGTAAGAGCTCCAGACACAAATTTCTGTTTAGCCACAATGTTCAATGAGTGATGTTGGGTAGGTCTCCAATCTCTCTACCTCACCTGGCATTGTGAGGATCAGAACAGTGAAGCACTTAGACAATTCTTCACACTTTAGGGATCAATTACTGAGACCTATTTCTTCACTTGCACTTTCGGATCCTTTTTAAAGTCAAACAGCATAACAGAAATACCTTTTCCATTAAATAAACAGGCTTAATTCTAACAATATTCTAAAATACTGCAGACTACTGCAATGTAATTTGTAGGGCTGTCTTTGAAAATGGCTCAGAAACTTCCAAAATAGGGTGCAGAAGATGGTTAACAGGGACTAGCAGCCATATTATGCCACTCTTCTGCCCTTTACCCTG
Source organism: Ctenosaura bakeri (assembly GCA_948474755.1). Classification (NCBI taxonomy): domain Eukaryota; kingdom Metazoa; phylum Chordata; class Lepidosauria; order Squamata; family Iguanidae; genus Ctenosaura; species Ctenosaura bakeri. Next base: position 638,495 of record CAOLHI010000122.1, on the reverse strand, counting down.
TTTTCCAGTCCTTTTCTGGTCTATTTCAAAGCGCAAGTATTAACTGTCAAAGTCCTGAAAGATATTTAGTTGGGTTTCCTAAGGGATTGCCTTCTCTCACATATCTGCAGACATCTTCTGAAGTCTTCCTCCAAATTCCTGTTTTAAAGAAGGTTATGGTGACTGGCTAGTAGAAATAAAGAGAGAGACAGAGACACAGCTAGGAGAATGAGAGAGAGACAGAGCAAGCGAGAGAGACTGAGCACACATCTTTCAGTACTGGCACCCGCAATTTTGGAATATCTGCCCAGAAAGGCTCACCTGGCTGACATGTCTCTTCAGAGCCAGGTGAAGGTCATTTTATTTTCCTTGGCCTTTGGTTCTACTAAACTTGTTTTGTTGTTAATTTTATTCCACTTCAGATTTTATTTTCATGTTGTATTTTATAATTGTTATTTTTTTATTTATAAATCATCCAGAGAACTTTCATTCTTAGGTAGCATATCACCATGTTAAAAAAAATACTGAAGCAACTTCAGAGACAGATACAGTTTCACTTGATTTGGGATTCTGCCTACATCAAATGTCAGCCACATGGAAAACTTCACACATGCCTATTAGGTGCTTTTAAACATCAGCAAGGGCAACTATTTTCTCCTTTATTGCAAGCTGCCCCAATAAACAAGACCATACCACAAGAATCCAGTATGGGAGGGAGGCTCTACTGGGTACGCGGATTCTTCTGGCTTCACAAAGGCATCAATTGTCCACTCTCTGATATACTAAACTTCCCCATGCTTCAAATTTCACTTGAATATTGTTGTTTTATTTTAATCTCCAAGACAAATTCATTAAGCACATGGCTGTTGGGGTTCCTTCCAACTCTACAATTCTATGATGCTATACAAATCTGCAGCTCATGCCTTTCATGGGATACTTGGCAAGCTTTACTAGCAAGCCCAAGGACAAAAGACGGCATTCATACTCTGATATATGACACTGCAGCACAAAAAGAGGAGGAAGAAGCACTTATTATTAATAAAAGCAAAGCGTGTCTAACTTACATTGACAGTGTATGCTCCCCCTTTTCCCACCCCACCACACATGACTACTATGCAGAAATGAAGCGCCACTGAAAAAAAGCCTGTCAGTGGAAAAAGTGAAAGCTGCTTAAAGAGAGCGGCTGGAATCTTGTTCAGTATTCATGATGCTGTGAGCTAGGTTTGTGTGTGTGTTTGCCTTCAAGTAGACTATCGACCTCATAAATTTTACTATTCACGTTTAAGATCATGGCACCATTGCCATGATGAAATTGCACGCGCACACCCCAAAGCAACCTTAAAACTCTCGCCAACTTAAGTTCTGTGGTGCTCTTAGTGGGGCACTGAAGGATGATGCATTCAGTTCCTTCCCATCAGCAAGCTCAATAAGCAATTGCTTATCACATGGCGGCTCACTTGTGGTCAGAAGCTGGACATGTCATCCCTCAGCTCTCTGCTCACCAGTGCTGCAGAACACCTTTGTTCAGCATGGCTGCCTGGCTTCTAAGACAGGTTAGGGGGGCACCAGATTGGAAAATGGATCATAGCTCTGTTATCATAGCTGTGTCTCTAGCTCTCACGTACGATCTCATTCAGGATATCGGAGTGTGCATTCAAAGCAACACTTTGTAACGATTGCTACACCTGGGTCGTCTTCTTTTGATCCTGAACTGTAGAAATACCTTCAGACCCAGGAAGAAGGGAGTAAGGAACATTTAGCCAAGCAACTGTCCACTCAATTGCCAACTGTTAGGGGAGAAACAGAGCATAAAAAGAAGCTTGACCACAAAGGCCCACAGAATTCTGTATGAACCCCTGTACGGTAAAACCTTCAACAGAGGGCCATCTGCATTTCTCCACCTCATTTGAGGTAAAGAGCATGGAAACTAGGGAAAAGTCCTTCTCAGTAGTGGCACCCCAGTGATATGAAAGTGGGATTTAGTGGCACTGTTTTTGGTGTCCTTTCAGTGTCAACTATACTACACTATTCTTTTCCTGGATTTTTAGACATTTTAGTTTGTTAATTGTTTTTAGCTGGCTTTTAATACTTTTTTTAATTAAGGGGGAAGAATTTGGTTTTTTTCCCCTTATATAAACCACTTATTTTTTGAAGGCCAACATGAAAATACCTATAAATGTCATTGGCTGGCATTCAGTATTGCAGTTACACATTCGGAATCTAGAGTTATAGATCCTTAACTACTCTTTATTCACTAACACTACATAGTCTAACTATAAAACTACATAAATCCACTACTGCCCACTTTAAAAGCCAGCAGGCAGATCAGGTGAAGGAAGTCCATAAGGACATAAAGAGAATGACATTTCCACCCCTCCCACTCACATGCAGCCTTGCTTGCTGGCACAACAGGGGTGGCAGGATGAGGAATGGAAACATTCCCTTCCTTGTGCCCCAGACAGAAGCTGAACAGACCTCCTTTGTCCAATAACTGGCAGCTGGCTGTTAAAGTGGGCAGCAAGGGTCACACCTGCAGACATTATTTAGTTACACAGATGTAATGAAATAGTCAGTGCAGAATATCAGCATGCATCTACAAAATACGTATAACAAATAAACTGGAGCACTCAAAATGCTGTATTAAAACTGTGGGTGCAAGAAAATTATGGCTGTAATTAACCCCTGTTATTCAGAGACTGAGACATCATATACGAACCTACCTCAGTGGAGCAAAGGATCAGCCATTCCTGATCTTCCTCTTTGCCATATTGCCTCTTCCTGATGGAGATCTGACAGCATGTTGCTTGGTCTTCATTGAATTCTGATTTTTCTGCATTGATAGTTCTGATGGAATAAACAACTCTTGTTAAAACAAAATTCACAAAAATAGTCAAAGCATTTCTTTTTACTATGGCCAATGAAACCAGTGAATGCTCACTAACATACTGATCTGCTGTTACATGCTCTAAACACTATATAAAATAATCTGTTACATACTTATCCATTGAAAGGATTTGTTAATTGCACACCTGTCCACCAACAACCCTGATGTGATGGACAAGAAATGTAAAAACAGTCTTTAAAGACAGTTTAAGTAACCATTTTTAAAGTTACTTTTAAAAGCCAAAGGACAGGCCATTTTAAAATACCACTTTAAACATTTCCCATTCACTCAGGAGAGCCAACACCGGTCTGATTCTTTTGGGAGAGAGTTCCACAAGCAAGGGGCTGCTACAGAGGAAGCCCTTTCTCATACACTAATCAACCTAACCTCCTGAGGTGGTGGTGAGACATGCAACAGGGCCCCCACTGAGCATCTCAATTTCTGTGTAGCCTTGTATGGGAGGAAGCCGTCTTTTAGATAAGCTGGTCCCAGGCTCCTTAGCCAGTGCAGCTTGCTCAAATCAGTGACACATGGTCTCTAGAATACATGCCAGACAAGAGTCTGACTGCTGTATTCTTTTCACTGGCATTTTATTGAACTCTTCAACAGCAGCCCTACAGAGAGTGCATTACAGTAGTCTGAGAAGAATTAAAGCATGAACCACTGTGGCCAAATCCACCTTCTCTGGGAAAAGGTGAAGTTGGCAGAGCAGTCAAAGCTGCTCAAAGGCATACCTGGATACAGTAGTTACCTGGCCTTCTAAAACAAATGCTGGGAAGAGGAAGGTGTCATACCTCTACAAGAAGAATTACAATTCTGGAAGGTGGAGTAAGTTGAAACATAATTGTCTTGGGGGTGAGTGAGTTTATTTTTAGGAATGGTTCATATGTTTAGTAATAAGATCATATTTAGTAATAGATTAAATGTAACAGAAAAGTATAGAGTTAAGAATGAAATTTATTATAGTAATAATGAGTATAATGAGAATGAGATCTAGATATAGGTAACCAAAATATATAAGCAGTATGATATAGAATATGTTGAATAAATATATGATTGCAATGGAATTGGAGAGAAACAACAATCTAAGCTTGTTTTTGTTGAAATTCCTTTCCCCTCCCCACTGTTATGTGTATCACGTGGTGTTTTTCTTTTTTTTGTTCTGTTCTTTTCTTAATAATCAAATAAATAAATAAATAAATAATAACTAATAAGCAAGCAGCAATGCTGGGTCCAAAAGCATGACCAAACTGTGAGCTTGGTCCTTTGGGTGAACTGTAACCCCATCCAGCAGAGTTTATATCTCAATCCCAGGATGGTTTCTCTGTTAACAAGAGTATTTGTCTTATCTGGATTAAGCCTCAATTTTTTTGTTGTCATGTGCCTTCAAACCATTTCTGACTTATGGCAGCAGTAATATGACCCTGTCATGGGGGCTTCTTGGCACGATCTGTTCAGAAGGGGTTTGCCACAACCTTCCTCTAAGGCTGAGAGAGTAGGACTTGCCCAAGGTCACCCAGTGGGTTTCCACAGCTAAGTGGGAACTCAAGCCACGATCTCTAGACTCAGAGTCCAATACTCAAACCACTACACCACAGTGGTTCTCAATTTGTTTACCTACATCCAATCTCTTATTTTGTCAAGACAACAATTTAGAACTTGGACAATTTTCTCTGCATTGAATGAAATAGGGAGACACAACTGGGTGTTACCACTACACTGGTGACAGCCCTCAAAACTTCATGATTTTTCCCAGCAGCTTAATGCAAAATAAAAGAAGAACAGGAGTCAGTTTTGAGACCAGAAGAACTCAATGGGGCCAAACTACATTCCCTCAGCATCACCTCCTGAGAGTGTTCAGCCAAACAAGACCAGAACCACCACAAAATAAAGTTCCCAAGTCCTGTATTCACCAAGAATATTGCGATGGGTGGTACTGAATGCCACTAAGACTTCCACTAGGGCTGCAGCCCTTCTGTTCAGTTCCCAGTGTGGCAAAGCAAGGAGCCATGCTCTTCGTCCCAAGGTGACCAAGGCTTTTTCTGTCTTCAAACAGAATCCTAATAATCAGCTTCATCTAAGAATGCCTGTAATTTGCCAGCACTCATTCTAAAACCTCACACTTTTAAAAGGAAGATCAGAAACTGGCCAAAAGATATCCAAGATATCCACTGGATCCCAAGGGGGTGGGATCCAGTGACAGTTTCCTAAGTAGAGGTCTCATAATTACTTCTTCCAAAGGAACTGTGAACAATTCTCTTTCAGAGAATGCTGAAGACAAAAGTGGCCTTTCTGTTCATTGTGTGACCAACAAGTGACAGGAGACATAGAGAATTAGCAAAGTATGTTGGGCCATGAGTGCCTGTCAGACTTGTGACCTTTGAAACCTGTCTCCTGGTCTTTTTGTTTCTTCCCTCTTTATACAACAGGTTGATTTTCTCCCATATCATAGTTTGGTTTGCACAGGGCCTTTTATCAGACAAATCTCACAACCACTGGGTTAATTACTTCTCTATTGAGAACTATGCATGGTTTGAACAAGACAGTAAGCTGCTTAAGACCAACACATAAACAATTAAATCTCAATTCTGAGATGTATGGGCAATTCTAGGTGAAACCAAAGTATAGCACATGAGCTACATGCAGGTCCCAAGGGTGTTCCTGCAGTCTCTACCCAACATTTTGAAATTTTAAAACTTTATTCAAAATGCCCCTCTTTTTGTCCATGGGGACATTTTGCCGTGTTTTTGGAGGGGGAGAGTCCAAATCAAAGTGACATTTCACTTCCTGGTTTCAAAAGACCTTTTCTGGGCCCAAAATAGCCCACCACAACACAAAGTGGCAAAATTGCTCCCTGATCCCCTAAAGTAGAGTTTCATAATCTGGGTTCCTTGAAACCTTATAGTTCTGAGATGCCATTAGGAGTCCCATGACTTGAGAAAAACAACTCCTTTTTTTAAAGCTCTGGATACAATTTTTATGCAGGGGTTCCTTGAGAAGTGAAGATAATTTAAAGGCTTCCTCCAGGGTAAAAAGGTTTTGTAACACTGCCCTAGAGGGTAGAAAGGCATTCCAATGTTGTTGTTATTTTTTAAAAGAGCATTTAGCCCTTTGAGGAACATATGTGATCCAAGGAATTCAGGCAGACGCTCACCATGAATTAAAGAATTGTGGGAATGGGGGTACATTTGACACTTTGCAGATGCCAATATATCTGAGCAGTCTTACAGCTTAAAAGAAGAATGATATCAGACTTAATGAGAGACCTGACTCTCCAAAGACTGAGAACTTGCAGAAGTTCAAGTCTTGGCTCATGGATGTGAAACACAACCCCAAGCCAGGAAGATATACCATGGTCATGCAGAGAGTCCCCTGAAAGCACTGAGAAATGGCTCGCTGGGAAATACCTGCATCTTGCAAACAGTCAAGGAGCGGAAGGGAGAACTGAGCCAGCTCTGCAGCAGGGGTTTCTGAACTGTGGTTCACTGGCAGTCTCAAAACCCAGGCCAAAAGAAAAAGTTTTCTTTGTTTAAATTATTTTTTCTGGAGATGGGGTCCAATGCTTTCAACAGCTTTTCAGAGGAGCCTAGAAAAGGGCTAAAACCCACTGTTCTTATCCCCAGGAGATTCATGTTTCCTCTGCTCCTCCCTTGGAGCTCCACACTTATTTGTGCATGCTTGAGTGTCTCTCTTACTCTTTTTAGTGCCTCCTTCAAACTATTCTGGCTACTGCTCCAAGAGACCACAGGATTTAACAACAATGTTCCTATGACTCATTCTTGAGACCATAATTTGCCAACACAGGAAATGGCCGACATTATAAATGTTCTTGCTTCTTAGATATGCATGCAAAACATTTCATGGATGTTGCTCCACTGACTGATTCAGTGTTCAACCACCAACAAGGAAGAGTCATAGTTTTCTACTGTGCTCTGGTTATGTCACATATTGATAATAGTAGCTGATTATTACAATCAGAGGTTTCTCAAACAGGCAGAAAATAACAAATCCAGACTTTACAGTCCTTTTACTGCAAAGATACTTCTGCCCCTCCAAATGCTGCTGGAGTGTAACTTCCAACATCCATCCTGATTGGTTATACTGGCCAAAGTTAATGGGAGCTGCAGTCCAGCAGCAGCTCAAGAGCTGCAAGTTGTCCATTCCTGCCTTAATGAGGAATATGTTGAGTAGCAAAGCCTCTGGGGCCTGCAGTGGGCCTTTCAAAGCAGGGCGCAGACCCCTTTCTCCTGACAGCTAGCAAACACAGTAGCAGCTGCGGATTCTGTTTGACCTCACATTTGTGGCAGGGAATTCTTCACCTTCTCTACCTTGTGCTTTTCTTCCCAACAGTAATCCTTAGCCACTGTAGCCATAGTGGGTGGATAACTGTAGGAAGAAGGCACAGAGTCCAACTGTGTCAGATGGAGGTATGCAATAGTGACAACAGCTGGTTAGGGAATCTGTCCTTGCCAAGAGCATGTGGCAAGGAGATGGAGAGCTGAACCTAGTGATTACTGGTTATTTACTCATTATGGGCGGGGGGGAGAACCAATCTCCTTTCCGTTGCTAAGGCAGCAGGGAAACTGTGTTGTCTGCTTCATCAACAGTTTACCTTGTCCAGCATGGAAGTGAATACAGTCAGTAAGTTGTTCGTATCTGCTCTGATTAAGATGCTACACTTGGAGAAGATCCAGTAGATGCACTTTCGGAATCTGCTTGCATTGTTGTTGTTCAAAATGCTTTCCAGTTTGTGCTGGATGTGCAGGTGTGGACAAAATTCAAAGACTGCTGAGAGCAACCATATTCCTACTCAATCCCTTAACCTTTCTAGCTTGCGTATGAGCTGCTGCAGGAGGTAGTGGTTAAGTGGTCAGTCCTTGGGCTGCATGCAGACAAATAAACTGATCTTATATGAAAATGTTTGGGTTGCAAGGGGCTGCAATCCTCCGTTGGCTGCCTGTCTCTCTCTTTTGGCAAGTAAATATTGGTCCAAAGATTTGCCTTCTTCTAAGCAATCTTACACATATTTAAGCGGAGCAACTTTTCTGCCCCCCACACCTTTTAATAGAGTTCTTCTCTGCTATTCACTAGCACTGCACCATCTTAAATTCCAGGCTTTTCCCTGCTTCTTACACACCAATCCCTCAGACTATCTGGCAGGGACCTGAAACAAAAAAAAATCGTCCCTTCTTACACATTAGGATGAGTGGGTCAAAACATTCTGTCATTTGTTCTGGCCAAAAGTAACTTGGCACCTTCAACATGTTGTGGACTACAATTCACACAATCTCTAACCCATGCTGGCCAGGGCTGGTGGAAATTACAGTCTAAAGCACATGGAGGCTGCCTGCTTTCCTATCCAGGGTATTAGGCCAAAGTAAAGGAGAAAGCTATTTTTATCCATCTTTTCACTAAACTTGCCATATATTCAACTTGTTTGATTTCCATGGCTGAAAACAGTTTTGACAACCAAGTGGCATGGCTTATTTCCCCTCTCAATGTGCTTATATTCACAGAGCAGAATGCTTGATCTTTAGGGTGTGTTTTTTCAAGATCTGCTCACCTCACTATTCTTTTCCTCTGAAGAGTTTAGCTTTAGGACAGGTTTACGATTTCAACAGAAGGAAAACAGGCTTTCTACATGGCAAACAAAGCAGCAACAAGGAGAAGAAAAAGGAGAGGCACCTGATGCAACAGCCAGATTGTCCGGTTTTAGTCACAGCTTCAGTGTGTGTTTCTATCCACAGAGGACTATGGCCAAGAAATGAGCACGCGGTCATTCTCTAGTGAATAAATCATGGTATATTCTGACGGTACTATGCCTATATATGTGATTTGATTTCTCATTATAAAAAAACCCTGTCTCATACTCTTGCAGCTTGACTAATCTGTGAAGATGATATATTCTCCTAGCTACATGTTATATCAGTAAAATACAACCTTTAAATAAAATTACCTAATGTTTGGCTTTAAAGAGTAACGCAGTAAAATAATCTTTGCTACTTCGCAGATCTCACCTGCAATCACATTATAACAACAGTTGAGCTGCCATAATTTTGTCTGTATAACATGTAAATGGAAACCGCTGAGGCAGTTTTATGGGTGAATAATAAAACCCTACTGAATATCCAGTTATAATCTAGGCAAATATAACATACCGGTATTCGTCCTGCTGTAGATTGCTCTGCTGCAGATTAAGCAAAGACACATTCTAGATAGGACAGAGAAGTTCCATTCCCTCATACTCTTCCACTGGAAGGTTAAGTAGTTCTTTTGTTCCAACTAATGGCTTGCAAGTATGATAATGAAAATCTTGCAGCACATTTTATGACCTCACACATTTTCCATTCCTGCTATATATAAATAGTGAGTCCCACTTCTCACCCACCTCCTTTTCTACTGTTTCTCCTATTTGATTCCACTTTGCAGACAAGAATACTGACATGGATGTAAAGGGTACAAGTTCTTAGCCAACCTCAAAAATTGGCTGTCCATTCAAGAGCTGGGTGACTGGACAGATGACGCTCCTGTCATTATAGCACCATTATGACTGAAGACTAATTTGTCATGCTGTCCCCTGACAAGCAGTTGTAAAAAGCATGCACACCTGCCTTATAGGAGAAGTAAGCAAATCCCAGCAAGCCATCAGGAAACATCACCCATACCACTAATGTAGTGAGTAAGCAGCTGTTTTCACAAGCAGCTGTTACAAGACTCTTTTCCCCAGAACTGGTGTCTAGGAAATTATTTCCAGAAATACATACACACAGATGGGTGGGGAAAATGTTACATCCACACTAACACCCACACATACACATGTAGCTCAACACTAAATGTTGGTGTGCTTTGCCACATAAACCCAAAGAGCAGTTTATAACACTAGAGCTATGCCAACATTATTCTGACAGCTGTCACAATGTAATTGTGGTTTACAATCTATTTTTACAACAGCCTTTTGAGAACTTTTACTGCAGGTCAGACAAACAGTTATGCTAAGCTAGTGGCCATCTTTTCTTATTTTACATAAACAATGTTTAAAAATGCAGTATAACGGGAAATGCCCTATAAAAACAAAATACAATTCATAGTAACACTGAATTCTAAAGTTACAGAAAATTGAGAAACTGTGACTTACGTATAAAATTAGCCAACTGTGCAGAGTGAGTCAACTTGACTCAGGTCTCCCATAACTCAGACTAGTAAAGCAATGTTGAAAATTTCAGGACACCAGGTCTTCTAGCCTCTGATGGTGTATTTAAAGAACAAAGTCACCCCTTGTTATTGCAGGGTCAAATATGCATATTCAGAGGAGCTCTTATTCTCAAGCAGGTGTGCACTGGTTTGCCACCCACGACCTGAAGCCTATTCATAGTCCCATCTAGAATAAATGGTGTTGATATTTAAAGCTCTAAATGACTCGGGACCTCAATACCGGAAGGAGTGCTTCTCCCCACATATACTTGCTCAAGAATCGTGGTCTGCAGGAGAGGCCAGTCCCACCACTGTGAACAATATGAAGCGGGGACACATGGGAGACCACCTTCTTGTCTGCAATGCCCTGACCAGGGTACGCTCTCCCCTCTGAGGTCTGACCAGTGCCAACATCAGTTTCTTTCCAACGCTAAGCCAAAATATGGCCTTTTATTAAAGTCTCCAGGGACTAATTTATTTGAATGTATACATTGCAGGCATGTTTTGTGAGGACTTGAGAGACACAGCCTTCTTAGCAGCGGCTCCTCAGCTGTGGAACTGCTTTCTACAAGCAGTCCATTTGGCTCTTCCCTAGTCTCTTTCTACCAACACCTGAAGACATGTTTTATTAGGCAGGCCTTGGAATTTTAATTATGGAGCAGTAGCATGTGTCTGAAGCCGTGCACCTATATTTTTACTCTTTTAATAATAATTACATTTTAAATGTTTCTAGCCAGTTTTAATAATTTAAAAAATACTACTTAATCATAGAATCATAGAAATGTAGAGTTGGAAGAGACCACAGGGGCCATGCTTAATTAATGCTTAACTTTTGTAAACTAGTGTTTTAGCTTAATTTTTTTTTTTTTTTAAGTATCGTAAGCCACTTTCAATTCCACAGTGAGTTTCCAGGAGGAAAAAAGCTGACGAAGTCAATGGGCATGATGGTGGCACACTGAAAACACCCTGCTGGACTCCCACACCAGACTATATAAGAAGCACTGCACTACAATATGACCTTTTAGGCTCTCCCTAAGCTTAGCAGAGCTTCTAGAGAACATTTCGCAGCAAAATGCACAAAATGCCTTCCTCTTTCAAGGTTAAGGTTGTCATCCTGAAAACTGGGGAAGGCAGGACCCTGTACCTTTAACGACTGTGCAGGAATACAGAATTTCGGCAGGCGTTACTTCTCATCCGGCCAGGAAACAAGCAACACTTGCTAAAATTCCTTCCTTTGCATAGCCATTAAGGGGAGGCTGCTCCGGTTTTCACTCTGGCAACCCCGGTGGCTACACTCCTCCTTGCTGTTTCCCTTTACTTCCAGACCGGCTTCTCCAGACTCACCACCGTCGAAATGGGGCTGCAGCCCTCCAGGGAGAGAAGAAAACAGACGATCAGCCGCCCCAGGTGGTGAAGCACCTGGGATGAAACTGCCAGGGCCATTTCCGCACTAGCCTGTTATAGCGCGATCATTCCACTTTCAACATCCCTATGGAATCCTGGGGTTGGCCCCTCCCTAAACTGCAAACCCCAGGATTCGACAGGATGTGGAAAGTGGGATCATGGCGCTATAACAGGCCAGTGCGGAAACGGCCGCAGAGTGTGGCCCCGCCCCCAGCGCCCAGGCGGCCGTTGTGCGCGAGCCCCCTCCCCCCGCGAGCGCCCGCGGCGGCGTCCCCTCACTCACTCCGCGTAGCCCGTCCGCCACTGGAGGGGCCTGTCTCGGGGCGGGCAGTGGACGGGTCGCTTGCCCAGCTGCCTCTCCTCCCCGCAGGCGGCTCCGCGCAGGAACTTGGGGCGCCTGTAGAGCAGGGGCGGCGGCGGCTGTGGGGGCGCTCCTTCGCCGCCCGGGAGCGGGTGCTGCCCAGGGGCCGCTCTGCCTCGCTGGCCGCCGCCGCCGCCGCCGCCGCCGCTCAGGAAACGCCTCTTAAACCAGTCCGAAGACATGAAACCGAAGTCCCGGCCGGTCGGCGCCGCGCCGCAACTGCCGCCTCCGCTCCCCTCGGCGAACTGGGCGAACGACAGCCGAGCCCGGCCCAAAGTTGGGGGGCGGGGCGAGGAAGCAGGGGGCGTGGAGAGAGGCAGTCGCCCAACCAATCACCTCGCCGCGGCTTGGTGACGAGCCACCAGCACGAGGCAGTTAGCGCGGGACAAAATGTTCCCGGGCCAGCCCAGCTGGCGCGCTTAGGTGCAGACGTGGCGCAAAAGCTTTCCTTGCGCCGCTTGGATGCCCGGGACGGGCAGGAGTCCGTTTGGAGGGCGGGAGGCGAGCGCGGGGCTCCTCTGCACTGATCTCAAAATGGAGTTTCCGATAATCGAATGCCGAAGGAAAAATATTAGAGGGGGACAGCGGCTGCATGATATGGCTCGAGGATAATGCTACGCAGGATTGCGATGGGGACGTTTCCTGCAAACTTCTCCATCGACCAGGCCTCTTTTCCAGTGTGCATCAATGGGCGTGCGCCTTCACGTCGCCTGTCGACTTACCCATGAGTTTCCTAAGGCTTTCTTAGGCAAGGTCGTTTGCGCCGCCAGTTCCTGCCTCTTAACTTTAGGCTATTTTCGCTCTACGCTGTTATAGGCCATTTCCGCACTACACTCTTATAGCGCGATGATTCCACTTTCAACATCCTCTGGAATCCTGGGGTTGGCCCCTCCCGAAACTGCAAGCCTCAGGATTCCATAGGATGTTGAAAGTGGAATCATCGCGCTATAAGAGTAGTGTGGAAATGTCTATAGTGCTATTATTCTGCTTTCAACATCCTATAGAATCCTGGGGTTTGCAGTCTAGGGAGGGGCCTTTACACTTCTCAGCCAGAGATCTCTTTGGCCTCAGGAAACTACAAACCCCAGAATTCCACAGGATGTTGAATAACAGCCGCTGTAATTGTGTAGTGCGGCAATGGCCGTTGCCTGCAGAAGCTGGAATGCGTTACTCTTTGTTGTTGCTATCTCTCAAAAGGATCAAAATAATGAGCGAAGGAGATGTTATTAAACAATTGACCTTGTAGTACTTTTTGTGTTGAATGAGAAGTTCCACTGAGTTGTTTGTGTTGAGCCCCTAAAGTGACCTTGGAACTTTAGCATTTGAGAGACGGTTGGGGTTGCTACCATAGGAAAGAATAATTCAGCCAGCTATTAAGCAGGGTGTCCACCTTTCCTTAGTGCAGGGTGAGAAATGGATGGTCCTCCACCTATTCCTAAGCTAGGACTGCCATCACCCCTGGCCTGCACAGCCAGTGGCAAGGGATGATGGGAATCACAATGTTCCATCAGCTGGCAAGACACACAGTTCTCCATCTCTGCTTTGCTGGCTTCTAAGCATAATGGGGTTTGGCACTAGTGCCACGCATCACAAATACTCAGCCGCACGGAGGGTCCCACTGCCAATGGTCCTGCGATGGCATGTTGTTTAAAGCAAGGGTGAGGGACATCTTTCAGCCCAAGGGCCAAATGAATTTCAGAGAAGTTGTTGTTATTGTGTGCCTTCAAGTCCTTTCAAATTAACTCTGACTTAGAGTGACCCTCTCCTAAGGTTTTCTTGGCAAGGTTTATTCAGAGGAGGTTTGCCGATTGCCATTTTGCTGTTAACTCCTGGCAAGTCAACTTTGACCTCTGGTGACCCTATGTCTTACACAGCCCTCCTCAGGAGTTTGCCATTTCCATGGCAAAGCAGGGAATCAAACCCTGGTCTCCAGGGTCATAATCCAATGTTCAAACCACTATACCATTCTGCCATTCCTTCCTCTAAAACTGAGAAAGTGCAACTTTCTCAAGGTCACCCAGTACTGAGCAAGGATTCAGTCTCTTAGTCATCTTAGCCGAGTACTGAAACCACTACACAAAGTTCACAAAGGAACTTTTACTTCATTTTTACTTTCCTACATCTTCATCTAATCTGTCAAGGGTAGGATGTAAAAGAAGAGTGAATAGATGAGGACACACTTTGGGCAAGGGAAGGGATTGCTGATGTGAGTTGATGAAAGATTTGGCTCCACTCTATACATCTAAACATTCAGTAACTTAAATTAATGGCTGGTTCAACAAAAGTAGATTGTTTCACTTAATCTCTATGCCTCTGTGTTTCTGTGGAACTCTGAGGGCTGCCCACATTTTGATGTTTTTATTCCAAAATAACAGCTAAGGGTTAGAACTGAGAAGTGAAACTAATGTTTAGCATAGTTGAAAACATGCCACCCAAACTGCAGGGAGGAAAAGACTGAAAATAAACAGGTGGAGGATTGCTGAGGCTGTAATTGGAAGCTTGTTGTTGTTTTGGACTTATGGAGACCCAAAGGCGAAACCGATCATGGTTTTTTCTGGGGCTGAGAGTGTGTGATGTGCTCAAGGCCACCCAGTGGATTTCCAGGGCCGAGCAGGGAATCGAACCCAGGTCTCCTGGGTCATAGTCCAAAGTTCACACTACTGCACCACACTGGCCTTCAAAGCTCACTTACCTGGGAATAAATAAAACCCATTGATTCTGGTAGGATTTACTTCTGCATAGAATCAAGATGTGTGTCATACACCTATTAATGGATTTCAATTTGTATCAACAGCACAGGAGAGTTACTTTTGCACTTCAAGGATTCAGTTGCTTTGAGCCTCTCCCACAAGATAACCTTTGCATTAATTTCTGAACTTCACTAACATGGAAGTGAAAGCAGAGGTGGGAGATTCGTAATGCAAATGAGCATTCTGGTTAATGCAAGTGTTACGTTTGGATTTCCACACCTGATGAAAGCCAACCCTGTAGGGAGTCTCTTGTTCCAAAACATTTTATCTCCTGCCACTGACTTCACACTTCTTCCCACTACAAATTCAGTTTTAGAGAATCCTAGGAGGTCACAATCACATTATCATTTCAGAAACTTGAATAGATAACTTGGACTTTTAAAAAAAATGCTGGATGCAATCCAACATTACATAAGCAGAAGGCAAGCTCCTGCACATCTCTGTCCCTTCTTCCCTTTCTCATAGTGCAATCTTCTCTACCCCTGGAACTGGGTCTCCAGAGACGGTGGAGACATGGAATCTACAACAAGTTTTGGGTTGTTTCTCAGGAGAGCAGAAAATTGTCCACCCAAAGTTCCAATTTCCCCCTGCAGCCCTGTAAGATTGCCAATAAGTCCACACAAGGTTCCTGCCTTTGGTCCACCAACATCCTGCCCCTACCCACTAAGATACCGTTTCCAGTGGCAGGGTGAGGAAGAGCCAGGAAATATCCATGGTGCAAGCTTGTCTGCCACTTATGCAATGTTGCATATCACCTTCTAGTCCTATTTTTTAAAAAGTTGCTGTTTCAGATGGTGACAGCAAAGCTGAGAGTTTCTGTAGCATTGTGAAGAATAAACTGACGAATAGGATATCTTTTTGGGGACAGGAGCAGCCTCTCCCAGCCTAATGTCCTCTAGATGGGTTGGACTACAGATGCATGATGCATCCCCTGCTGACATGGCCATTGCTTTCTGCAACTGGTAGATAATAGAGGATGCACATATGTATAGAGAAGACAAACAAAAAGCAGAAGTGGGATCAGAAGGCCATGACGTACAAGAGGCAAGTGCTGACTTTTTCCAAGTCACGTTCAAAGAGCTGCAAGATAAGCAGAGAGGTCATTCATAGCATTTGTACTTGGAATAAAACATTTTCCTCAACTTTGCCCCACTAATTGAAGAGGAAGTATGTGTAGTGGAAAAAGACAATCCTGGTTTTGACTGAGCCTTAAACTAATTCAATCAAACTTTGTAAACCATAGTTCAGAATTTTCACAGAAGTACCCCCTTTGTTTATCTACTATATAAAAGTCAAAGTTTGTGAGTTTGTGTCAGCCAGGCGAAGACCTCATATGATTGGCTGAGTGAGGCGAGAAGACCTCATATGATTGGCTGGCTGTGCAGATTCTATGGAATCCTGGGGTTGGCGGTTCAGGGAGGCACCTTTAGAATTCTCAGCCAGAGAGCTCAGGCTGGTTGCTATGGAGATGAGGCCTGGCAGCAAGAAGGAGAAGGCCAATGTGTTACCCTGATTTCTGAGGGTCCTGGGAGGGACACCTAAGTGCACTCCGAATATTACTAAGTTGGGGGAATTAGCAAGGAGCACAAGTTAGCAATATGAGAGGCAGGGTAACATAGCAAGATCTTTAGCCCTATGTATATGGGGTCGGGCTGTGACAAGAACTAGGTAAGTTATTCAATTAAAATATTTTATTAAACTCTCCTTACTAAAGCAAACAACGACACATGCACTCATGGACTCATCCAAGAACTATAGAAGCAGAAAGTGAGGAAAATGATAGGGTTTTTCAGAGGGTTTTCTGGGGTGATACTCCACCTGATCCTGCAGTCCAGGATAGAAGAAATAGAGTTGGATGCTGGGGATCGTAGTAGCTCAGCATGTGGAGGTTGAGGGGAGGCTCGCTGAACAGAGCAGCAGCAGTTCGGGATGCAAGGCACGAGTGTTCCAACAAGGAGCTCAAACTTGGGGTTTTTATAGGGAAGATTGTATCTGGAGGCTAGCCCTCTCCCGAGGAGAACAATAGGGATTTTAGTGGAGACAAAGCCTCTGAAAGGTCAAAATTAGAATTGATGAGATTTGGCCAGCAGTTCTAATTGTTAGAACAGTATGTAGATGAGGAGCGCTTAAGCGTTTGTATAGAGCAAGCAGTTTGGGGCTGAGAGCCCTTGCATTAGTTTAATGGTCGGCTGTGTCTGGAGGGCACTACTGGCTGTGCGGCAAATGGTTGTTTACTGGCCTAGACCTAGCGTGCATAATTAAGGCCATGCAGCCGTGCCTGCCTACACAGGCTCTCCGTGACCCTTTCAGACACGTGGATTTCATCTTATGGAGTGCCACGTGGAAATATTAAACATAACCAATATGAAATTGTAGACCTCGGGCTTGAGCCAGATAACCACAGTAACATGAGGAATGTGGGGAAAAGTTACAGGTACTGGACAAGACAGTTTGGGGAATTAGAGACACAAATCTGTGTATTTCAACCACATCTAATTCCTAAGGTAAGGTGATTCCTAAGGTATTTCTAACAAATGTTACCTATAGGCAGTGATGTATTTAAGTCTTTTACTCCGAGTCTCAAGTCAGATCTCATGTCTCTACCTCCAAGTCTCAAGTCCTTGAAGATACTCTCAAGTCAAGTCTCAAGTCTGGGAGCCAACTTTATACCCCAACCAAAATTCCAGAATTATTGGATGGAGTGAAATAAAGTCAGTTTTAACAATTTAAGCAGAGTCGTTTCTCCACATTTGCAACTTTGCCATCTGCAGCTTTGGAAGTGGGGAATAGGATCGTATCTTACTCCCTATTACTGAGGATTCAAAAGCTTTAGAAGGACGGATCCTTCTTCCTCAAGCTCATTGCCTAACACATTTGCTGTTCCCCACTGAGAAATGCACCTTGCACTCTGGGGGCAAGTCTTGCCTTCTGCTCTTAGGAAATGTTTTAGAGGTCTCCTCCATTACGCAGCAGGGACAGGCTGCTGAGCAGACCTCAAGCCTATTGCCTAACCTGTTTGCTGTTCCCCTCTGAGAAATGTGCCCACGCTTTGGGCTTGAGAGAGATTGTCATGTGACTAGTAGGCAAAAAGATATGGAGGCGTTGTTCAAAGTCATAAGGTTTCTGGATGAATGTGTTATGTTACTGAACCAAGGGTAGCAAGTCACTAAAAATATACAAGTCTCGAGTTGAGCCAATATGTCATTTATTGCTAAGTTGAGTCTGAGTCGAGTCACTGAAGCGACTTAAGTCCGATTTGAGTCCAAGTCTATCAACTCGAGTCTACATCACTGCCTATTAGAAAAGAAAATCCCAGGCAACACCGGATAATATATGCTAGTTTGTTATATTTATTTCTTTGTGTCATTTGTATGAAACCACTCCCGGCTTAGTTCCCAAGGTGGCTCCTTTGTTTGCTGTTGTTGAAGGATAAAGACTTTGAGGTCCATAGCACAAAGTTAGGAGACTTTAAATGTTATCCCTCAGTTTTCTAATGTCAAACTATCTTGGTTGGGTCGCCTTATCAACATTTCCCCCTTCTTCTAAAAGCAGCTGGGAACAGGCCAGTTTGGCTAGAACCATGGCACAGGGAAAGAGGCATAATCTCTTCCCACACTTCCCACACCTCCTGTATATAATATAGTTCCTCCAAAGTCACTATTAACCATAGCGGGAAAATAGAAAAGGTGCTTATCATTGGAATCCAAAAATGTGATTCCCCCCCCTCAGATTACAATAGCTAAACGACTGTACCAGCAGGGGGACACTGGGAGTTGTTGTCCAAAAAAGTAACAGCTCCAGCCTTCAGCCAATACAGGCTATATGTTTTCCTTCCCAAGTCCAATAGCAGGTCCACTTGTCCCAGCTCAGAAGGGAATATGAGTTCCGTTCAGAAACCAGCTAGATGTTCAAAGGGTTAACACCCCCATCTCCTGTCCACCATAGTCACAAATGAAATACTTCAGAGCTGCTCTTATTTAACATGTGTCCCACCTTTCTCCAGTGGACAGATCACATGGTGGATCACAACAGGTTTAAAACAAGATACAGCTAAAAACCTGATGATACAAAAGTTAAAAAACAATTAAATTAGCTATCATTAACATGGTTTTAAAAAGATATAGCTAAAATCTGACAATACAAAAGTTTAAAAAACACATTAAGTATCTTGTAAAAACTCTCTATGACTTAAAACCACTTAAAATCATCTAAAAGATATAACAAGATAAAAATGGAACACAACCATTTATTTGCCTTTTTAGCAGTCCATGATATCTGTAGAACTCCTATCCAGCACCACAAATCAAAGTTGATTCTTTTCCTATCAGCTCTTCCTTGTCCAGCTTTCACAGACACATGTAGAAATCAAAAATAACATGGCATGGATAATCTTTACTTTACTGTTCAGTGACATATCTTTACACTTGGGGGTCTTCTCTAGTTCTTTCATCGCTGCTCTTCCATGTCCTAGCTGTCTTCTGATTTGTTTACTAGAGTCTTTATTTTGATTTATGACTGAGCTAAGGTATGCAAAAATTTTAACCATTTTCCCTGTCTTCATTGTCTACTGTAAAGTTATGCAAATAATCTGTGGTCATGATTTTTGTTTTCTTACTGTTCAGCTGGAGTCTGACCTTTTTCCCCTTAACTTTCTTCAACAGCCTTTCCAAGTTCCCCTGAAGATTTCTGCATGTTCATGTCCCACTTGTGCCCATGTATCCTTTTGCAGATAAGTTGCCCTGTTGATCCTATGTTTGACAGGTCACAGGAAGTGGCCTTTAGTATCACATTGGAGGTCAGTGCACATGGCCATCGTTCTTTGGTCCTGTAACACTGTTGTTGAGTCGATAAGGGAAAAGTGTTGGCTCCTGTCTTTGTTGTGTTACCCTGTTTTCTGGGGGTCCCAGGAGGTACACCTAAATGCGCTTTCAGTTATATAAGTTGGGGAAATTAGCCAAGAGCACAAGCTAGCAATATGAGAGGCAGGGCAACGGAGTGGAATCTTTTACCCAATGTCTATGGGGTCAGGCCAAATCAAGGAGCAAACAGGATTGGAATAATAAATGTTGTTTTATTAAAAATACAATCAAACAGTATATGCAACACACTCATGCAGAAAACTAAGGAAATAAAGGTTGGAGTGGGATAGAGGGATTTTTACAGGAGTTGTTGGTTTGGGTGATACTACACCTGTCCTGAAGCCCGGGTAGTCTGCAGCAGAAGTTCGGAGACATGGAGTCTCAGTACGTGGGATTGAGGGGAAGGCTCGCCAAGCAAAGTGGCAGCAAGGCTGGATGGAAGTCGGGAGCGATCCAAGGAAGCTCTCAAAGTCAGGGGTTTTTATAGGGGAAAATGTGGCCGTAGGCTAGTCCGTACTTGGGGAAAACAATGAGTTTCGGGCTGGAGACAAAGCCTCCGAAAGGTCAGAACTTAGCATGATTGAGTTAAGTCCGAATTGACAATAGAGTAGACATTATGCAAACGCAGAGTGCTTGACAGACGAGGATTCTCCTAATCAAGCCTCCTGCTCGTGGCAGGGAGTCCTTTGTAAGTGTCATGCATACATAATAGAGTACTTGCCTTTGAGGTCTCCTGAAGCAGCGGGACGGCTATTTCTGGCCAGCCTGTATTGTTTGGAATATTACAGCAATTAGCAGCTGTGCCTGTCTGCGAGCTTGTCCGGGGGCCTTGCAGCACGTGGAGAGGAATGAGTAAAGAAGGCCAAATTATTGATATCAAAGTGATATCTAATATCCCTCAAGTCCAGGCTAGAAACTACAGTAACAGTTGCTTAACCTTAGCCTCACAGATACACCAGTTATTTCACACCCAAGAGGCTAAATAGTCTAACAGGTACACATGCTGAAGAAGTGAGTCTGGCAGTTCTGCAACACTGCCGGCATCTGTGTTGTAAGAGTGTGAATAACAAACACAATTCCTGCATGTCTGCTCAGAAGTAAGCTCCTTTCTGCTCAACGGGACTTTCTCCAAAGTAATTTTGAATAGGATTTCAGCCTAAATGTGCTAAAAACAATCAATTTCTCTGTCTCACTTTTATCAGGGTGTTTGTATAACAAATTATACCAATATGTTTGCACTTCAAGGGAATGTTGGTAACACATTGGAAGTATGAGTGGATAATCAAGCAAATACATATAAATGACAGTGGCAGGGGAGGGATATTAACATGCACTGTATTTTTCTAGTTTTGTCTGCCTCTATGACTGTAAAGCCAGTTATGCTTTTAAATAACCCAGCCCCTGAAAAAGGAGGGAAAATGACTTGTCCTTAAACCTCTCTGTAGACTTTGGAATGTCACAGCCTTCAGCTTGTGCAGCTTTCTCCTACCTGGATGTTTGGAACTATATCTGTGGCCATTTTTGCACCACACTGTTATAGTGCTATTATTCCACTTTCAACATCCTGTGGAATTCTGGGGTTTGTAGTTTACTGAGGCCAAAGAGCTCTCTGGCTGAGAATTCTGAATGCTGTTCCCTAAACTACAAATCCCAGAATTCCATAGGATGTTGAAAGTAGAATAATAATACTATAAGTGTAGTGTGGAAATGGCCTGTATTCCAGATGTTCTAGACTGCAGCTACCCTAACTGTTGGCCAATGAGAATAGTAGTCAAATATATCTGGAGGAACTTGCATTGGGAAAGACTGAGATCTTTGGAGCAGTGGAGCAACAACTGCTGAACGTTTAGGGGAAAGGACAACAAGGATGTTGCAGAGATTTATAAAATTTTGCATGGCATAAAGAAACTGGACTGAGAGTTCCTTCCTGTTGTATGCCTTCAAGCCATTTCTGACTTGCGGTGACCCTAAGGTGAACCTATAATGGGGCTTTCTTCACAAGGTTTGTTCAGAGGGGTTTGCTTTTATCTTCCTCTGAGGCTGAGAGAGTGTGACTTGCACAAGGTCACCCAGTGGGTTCTCATGGCTGAGTGGAAATTCAAATGCTGGTTGAATACAATACTCAAATCACTATCCCATGCTGGGTGTCTTCTTGCTCATCATACTAAAATTTGGGGTGATCCAATTATACTGACAGGAGATTCAAGAGAGACATAAGAAAGTATTTATTTGCACAATATATAATTAATATGTAGAACTTTATGCCACAACAAGGAGTGTCAGGACTGGAAGAATCCAAGTTCATCCCTACTTGGCCATGAAACCCATTGAGCAACCTTGGACCGGTACCCAATAGGTTGTTGTAAATATAAAATGGGGGGGGGGTGCAGAGGTGAGAGATGTACATACTCGTTAACTGACTGGAGGAAAGGTGGGATAAAAAAATAACTGATAAGTGAACAATAAGCGGCTTAGATGGCTTCTAATACGAATACAAAGAGAATACATCACAGTATTGATGAGACTGAAAACTTCTAAAGGAAGTATGGGAGCAACTACAAGAGAGGACTATTGTCCTCCCAGTGTAGTAGGGGTATCTGTTGGCCCTCCAGGACTTGGTGGACATTTGATTTGAACCAACAGCAAGGCGTTCTTCTTACTTTCTTGTGTTGAATTTGAGCAGGGTCAGAACATGAAGGCCTAAATCCAATTGTTGGGCCATTTCTGCACTGCACTGCTACTAGTGGTATTATTCCGTTTTCAACGTCCTGTGGAATTCTGGGTTTTGCAGTTTACTGAGGCCAAAGAGCTCTCTGGCTGAGAATTCTAAAGGCCCCTAGTTGCAAACTCCAGGATTCCACAGAATGTTGAAAGTGGAATAATAGCACTGTAACAGCGTAGTGTGGAAATGCCCTTAGTCCCAATGACAATGGACCAATTGAATCAAATAGAAACTTAGTACCTCAACCATTCTGTAAGTTTCATTGATTCAGTGGGTCTACTCTTGTTGCAATTTAGGATCTGGATTTAGGCCTAGGATAGAGGTGGAAATCATATCTCCTAATTAGACTATTGTAATGTGTTCTATATGGGGTTGCCCTTGAAGAGTGTTTGGAAGTTGCAGCTAGGACAAAATGTGGCAGCCAGACCAAGGTTGGATATACATTTTAGCAACCATATAATGGCAGTCTTAGAAGAACAGCACTGGCTTCCAGTTTTGCTTCCAAGCTCAATTCAAGGTGCTAATTGTGACCTACAAAGCTTTATATGGCTTGGGGCTAGGATTATTTGAAAGTCCTCCTCTTCCCTGCTTGAAATTTTAGATTTCCCTTTTAAGGATCATGCTTTATAAAGATGACACTTACAGAACTGGGGCAAGCCAACTTTCTGTAATAGTATGAATTAGAGGTATGACAGGTAGTTGATTTATCCCACTGATTAACTGATTGAAAGCCTGCAAACCAGCAGATATGTAAAGGGGTAAGCAAGGAGATGTGCAGATGTTTAAAAGAAATGCCTCAGATGTGTAAATGAAAATTTTGTTTCTAATTTCTTCTTTTACACCTCCTGAGTCTCAGTCTCTCTTTTACATCAAGTCCAGATGTTTAGATCTCATTTTCTATAATTTCCCTAGCCAGTATTGCCAATAGTTAAGGATTATGGAGTTGTCACTGACAACATCTGGAGAATCCAGTGGTATAGCTGTGGGGCAACTGTAGTTCTCCCAGGGGGAGGGAATACAACATGAAGGCATTACCCACTCAAATAATAATCTGACCCCAAATAAATTTTCCTTCGTTCCTCAAATTTCTAGTGTTGTAGGGAGTTCACAATGGGCGCTCTGATATTTTCTGTGTTTACATTCCCTTGCCTGTCCCTTTTCTTTGGATGCCTAAAGTATTATTTCTGAATGCTCACCTGAAAGTTTAATCTACTCCAGTGCTAGAAATGCACATCATGGTGTCCCATGAGCAGCTATGGGAAAAATGAGAAATTATTAGGTGTACACTGCCTCTTCCCACTCTTGTATCACTTGGTGACATTACAAATTTTTAATTATTTATTTGAAGCTTTTCTGATACTGAGGACTCCCCCTCTGTTTAGTCCCAATAAGCTACAACCTCCAGTAGTAAAAGGGGTAATTTTTCTCAATGAAATGCCCTCCAAAATTTTATTTATATTGAAATGTATGGGCTTCCTTTCAGCTTGAGGAGCCACAAAGTAAAGTAGTATTGATAACATTTTTAAAAACCGATATAATTTAAAAACCCAACAAATGATTAAAAAAATATACTATTTTGTGTTTGGCTTTTATAGTACATCAAGGGAGGGCAACTTGTGACTTTCTGGATGTTGCTGGGGTATAACTCCTATCAGTCCTAGCTAGTAGAGCAAATGATAATGACAGATGAAAGAGACACGGCTTACTCATTGCTGCTGTCCCTTTGTGTCTGTGCTCCCCACTTCCAGGACAACCAGGCATTTCTACCTTGTCCTTATTTTGTGTCTTAATGACCATAATGGAACAGTCAATACAGATACTGATTTTAAAGATTTCAGCCACCTACCATCTCCAATAAGGCTACCTTTCTCTTTCTACCACTTCTACTATAGTTACACTGTGAGCCTTTATGCACTACACCCTTATAGTGCTCTTATTCTACTTTCAACATCCTAAGGAATCCTGGGGTTTGCAGTTTAGGTGTTACCCTGAGTTTTGGGGGGTCCCAGGAGGGGCGCCCAGATTGCCAAATAAAATACCAAATTGGGGAAAATTAGCTGGAACACTGTTTTGGCTAGCGAGAGGCAGGGTAACTTTGCAGGGATCTTTAAACTCAATGTCTACAGCTTCAGGTCAGGGTATAGGCACACAAGTTTTAAAGTAACCAAAGGTAACAGTTTTATTGAAAATAAACAGAAAATAAATAACACACACACACACTAACTAACTGGGAAACAGAATAGGAGAGCTTAAGGGTAGGCAATACGACACCTGGTCTCGTTGTCCTGGAGAAATGGAGAGATGGGGTTCAGACGAAGAAAGCTCAGTGTGACGGGCTGAGGGGAGTTTCCTTAGAAGGCCAGCAGCAGGGCAGGACAGCAATCCAAGGTAGTCCGAAGAGGGTAAGCAGACTCATGGAGAACTGAGGGGAAAACTTCACTGGACAGAGCGGCAGCCAGGCTGGATGGAAGTCCAGGGTGATCTGAAGACTGTTTGAAAGTGAGGGGTTTTTATAGGGGAATTCGTGCCTCTCGGCTATGGCAAGCCAGGTGAGAACAAAAGGAGTTTTGGCACCGGACAAAGGATTCCGAAAGGTCAAATTTAACATGATGAGCTTAACGCTTGATGACAGTAGTATAGCCAATATATAAATGCCTTGTTTACCGGGCTGGTTCTGCTGAGAGTCACGCAGCTATTGTGAAACGTGCATGTGGGAAGTTCCCTGAAGCTGGGAGCAAAGCTTAGGTTGTTGGCCTCAAAAAAGTCTGGAATGTGAAAGCAATTAGCGGCCGCACTCATGTCTGTGCTTGTCCGGAGAACTCACGAACACGTGTAGGGAGGTGACTGAGAGCAGGTCCAGCTAGGGCCGAATTAGATGATATTAAAGTGATATCTGGGGGTCCCCACCCAGGGTGCCATACCAGAGATTACATAGGGAGGGACATTTAGAATTCTCAGGCAGAGAGCAATTTGGCCTTAGTAAATTACAAACCCCAGAATTCCACTGGATGTTGAAAGAGGAATAAGAGCACTATAACAGTGTGGTGCGGAAAGGCTCTGTATGTAACACCCATGACTTTTAATCAAGACTTGTGGAGTTAGTGAAGATTGAGATGCTTTAAAATTCCACAGTATCCTGGGTATGGAACACCTTTCCCTTCCAAGTCTGATTGACACCAGTTCCAGCTTTTGCCCAAATCTGTACAGCTAGATAATTTTAAACTGATTTAATTTGTTTAAAATACTTTGTGACTCTTTCAGTTATTCCTTAATTTTTTTTTACAATAATTGAAATTTTTTAAAACTGTTTTTATTTTTACACTGCCCTGTGAGATTGGAATTGAGGGTAGGATATAAATATTTTGATAAAAATAATAAAAAATACACTTGATGGTCATCTGAAAAACTCCGTAGCTATTTGAAAATCTGTTTCAAAACCAAGATTTACAATCACGACGCTGGATCAAATATAGTGTTCGCAGGAAAAAGGAACTGGTAAAATAATTTCTGGGCATTTTTTGCCTAAGAAAATTCTATGAAATTCATGGAGGGTTGCCATAAGTTGAACGGCAACTGGAAGGCACATACACACCACCACACAGGAGATTTTGACTCACGCACTGGAGAACTAGAGCAGCCATGTTAACAAATGCAGGACAGCAGGAGGTGCATAGTCCAATGAATCCACCAGAGGGCAGCAGGACACCAACTTAAAATCAGGTCTCTGAGGCCATTTCCGCACTAGCCTGTTATAGCGCAATGATTCCACTTTCAACATCCTCTGGAATCCTGGGATTTGCAGTTTCTTCAGAGGAAAGAAAATGTCTTATTTAGGAAAAAAATCGTAATTATAATTGTAATTGTAAAAATCGTAATTGTAATTGGCCGGCCCCTCCCAAAACTGCAAACTCCAGGATTCCAGTGGATGTTGAAAGTGGAATCATCGTGCTATAACAGGCTAGTGCGGAAATGGCCTGAGTTGGGGGCTGAAAATGGTGACATCCAAGAAATGTTGTTGAACAATGATGGACATCATGAATTTGAATACTAAGGACAGAACTCAGAGATGTAGGTACAGGGAAGGGAAAATGAGGGCATTGCCTCCCCAAATAAGACTTCTGCTCCTCTCCTCAACAAAACATTCCTGCAGTCCCCCAAACATCTAGAGTTGCAGTAACTTAAAAAACTTTAGTTGAGCATTTAGAAATGCAACTGAGGATTCCAAAGAATGCTACCAAGGGAATGTGAATACCAAAAATGTAAGAATTCATGGTATTTATCATTATTGATGTCTCACTCTCTGCAGTGCTTGGGAACTGAAAGGATGTTTTGTTGGCAGGAGGGACAGAATTCTTATTCAGGGGACAATGCTTTCATTTTGCCCCTCCCATAGTTACACCCCTGAATGGGGCTGATGGTCCCTCTAAAGCATCTATATGATTTTCTTTAGTTTTAATACTGTATTCCACACTTGTGAGGCATCTCAGATCTTATGTACCACCTGGGATCTTTTTGTTTTCACTCAACCATGTAATACACCTGAATCTTCTTTGGGATTCTGCTTTGTTGAAACTGGATGAAAGGGTCCCTGTTGGTTCTGCCAGATCTCTTAGCAGCATTTGATACTTTTGACCTTGATATCCTTCTGGAATGGGTATTGGTTGTTATGGACATATATGACTGGGCATCTGCCCCTATTGGCTGAACTTTCCAGAACATGATGCCTAGGACTGGAAGGCTACATCATTCAGTCTTCTCTGGTCAAGCAATTGCCAAAGTGTTGATAACCACTTCTACCATGTCCATGCTGGCTGAGAGTGATAGAATGAGAGAGACTGTGGTCCAACACATGGGGGAAAGGCAGAATAACAAATTCTCACTTGGCACATTTTCTATCCTGTGGCAGGCTTTGTGACTCTATCTGAGCTCTTATTACTATTATGTCATGAATGTGCACTATATCTAGCATGTGATCAAGCTGCAGGTGAAATGCAAGAGCTGCCTTTTGAGTAAGTTCTTGCTGAAGAATCACAGATGATGACTGCCAAAAGGCAAAACAGCATTCGTATATATCATATTCCTTAATCTGCAAAGCAGATACTGCAGTATCATTATATTGCAAGGGCAAATGACTAGAATACATCCAGGTGTGAACATCCTTTATGCGTCTACTGTTTCTAGGCAAAATATGAAGAGATAATCTACATGCAACCTGCATGCTGGGAGTTGTAATCTAATGCCAGCTGGATGACTGCATAATGGCTACTCCATGTTAAGGTTGTTTAAGGGAAAGAATATGAAAAGAACAAGTAGAAAAGCAGTCACAGAATGAGGGTTTTTAAAGAATCAAACGTGGATCCAATGTTCCAGTGCATGCAGGGCTAGCCAAAACTAAAATTCCAGCCTGCAAGTGGCTTTCCATGCCGTTATTTTTGTTATCTGCAATCAAGCCAGCTTCAACTTATGGTAACCCTATCAATCAGAGACTGCCATGCCCAGGTCTTGCAAACTCAGAGTCGTGACTTCCTTGCTTCCTACTCTTTCCTGCATTATTGTCTTGTCCCAGTGGGTCATGTCAACTTAATGAAATGGGCCAAGTCCAAAGTCAATCAACCAGTTTTAAGCTATTTTAGTTTGTTTAGCATGTTTTGATCTTGTTTAAATTATTCAATGATTTTAATGTTGCTTTATTGTTTGCCACACTGAGATCTTTCAATAAGAGTGCAGGATAAAAATACTTTACTAAATAAATAAGGACATTACTCTCAGTTTAGTCATCTTGGCTTCTAATTACATTTCAGGCTTAATTTGCTCTAGGACATATTTATTTGTCTTTCTGGCAGTCTATGATACTTGCAGCATTCTACTCCAGCACAACTTCTCAAGTTCCACATATCCGTACCATTCTTTTCCACCACATTTCACATTTCCAAGCTGTCCTTTTGTTCAAAGTGGCAACTGTTTTAGCACATAAGACAGTCCTGTGGCACCAGATTATTTCTGTATTATACTAGGGAACTGGTGTGGCATAGTGGCTTATTGTACAAGGACTCTGAGGCCTTTTCTGCACTAGCCTGTTATAGCGCGATGATTCCACTTTCAACAGCCTGTGGAATCCTGGGGTTTGCAGTTTTGGGAAGGGCCCACTAGCCCCTCCTGAAACTGCAAACCCGGAGTCCATAGGATGTTGCAAGCAGAATAATAACGCTATAACAGTCTAGAGCAGAAATGGCCTAAGTCTCATTTCTTATGTAGTGCCATTTCCTCCCTACACTGTCCTAGCACAATGATTCCACTTTCAACATCCTCTGGAATCCTGGGGTTTGCAGTTTTGGGAGGGCCAAACCCCAGGATTCCAGAGGATGTTGAAAGTGGAATCATCGCGCTATAACAGGCTAGTGCAGAAAAGGCCTGAGAGACCAGGGTTCACATTTCTGTTCAGCCATGGAAACCCACTGGATGACCTTGGTCAGCTTGCACTCTCTGAGGCCATATCCACACTAGACTGTTATAGTGCTATTATTCCGCTTGCAACATCCTATGGACTCCTGGGGTTTGCAGTTTAGGGAGGGGCCTGCTAGCCCCTCTGGAAACTGCAAACCCTGGAGTCCATAGCATGTTGCAAGCGGAATAATAGCACTATAACAGTCTAGTGTGGATATGGCCTAAGTCTCATTTCTTATGTAGTGCCATTTCCTCCCTACACTGTTCTGGTGCTGTTCTTCCACTTTCAACCTCCTGTGGAATCCTGGGGTCTGCGGTTGAGGGAGGGGCCTTTAGAATCCTCAGCCAGAGAGCTCTTTCCCCTCAGTGAACTACAAACCCCAGAATCCCACAGGATGCTGAAAGTGGAATAACAGCACTAGAACAGTGTAGTGCAGGAAGGCCCTTAGTCTCAACGGTGCTGGAAGAGCCTTCTGCAGGCTGATCCAGTCTCGGAGGAACACGTCCTGAGCTCTACCACCCCCTGCTTCCTCAGAGGCAGGGATGCGAAGAGTGGCTGGATCCTCCCCTGCCCCTGAGGAAGGGGGCCACGGTCGCCCACGAAGGCTTAGGCTGACGTGCAGGCTCTGTTGTGCCCTCCGCGAGCCTCCTTTTCCCTCCCACCCTTGCAGGTGCAGAGCTAGAAGGCTTCTCCCCCGCTTTCCAAACGGGGCTGAGGGGGAGAGCGAGAGCAAGCGACCGGGTGGGCTTCCCCACCGGCTCCCCGCGCAACGTGGCGGCGGCGGCGGCGGCGGGCCCTCCCTCCGGGCGGACCCGGCTCAGGCCCCTCCTGCTCCAGCCCGCGGGAACCCGGAAGCGGGCGGCGCTGGAGCCAGAGCCGTTTCCTGCCCGGGAGACGCACAGGCGGGCTGGGGTGGAAGCTGCCCGAGCGGACCGGACCCGGAGCCATGACTCACCAGACCGGCATTCACGGTAGGCAGGCAGGCAGGCAGGCAGGCGGCGAGCCCCCCTCCCGGGCCTTCCCGACTGTGCGGCGCGCCGGCAGCCTGGCAACGAGGGGGCCTCGCCCGGGCGCCCCCTCTCGCAGCCGCGCCCCGGTGCCTCTCCTGCCCCCCCGCCCGGCTTCCCGGCTCCCTGGCTGAGCGGGACGGAGGAGGAGGAGAGGAGCAGCGCTTCCCGGGGCGGCTCCCGGGGCCTCCGCCGCCTCAGGGGCGCCGGGAGCGGGGAGGAGGTCCAAGACGGGGGGGGCAACCGTGATGCTCGGAGGGGGTGTGGTGGGGGGAGGGTGGGGATTTGAGGGGGGGTGGTCTTTAAAATGGAGACCGCCGAGCCCCCTTGGAGGCTAGAAAGCCGAGGATGCGTCCACATTT
Source organism: Ctenosaura bakeri (assembly GCA_948474755.1). NCBI lineage: Eukaryota > Metazoa > Chordata > Lepidosauria > Squamata > Iguanidae > Ctenosaura > Ctenosaura bakeri. The sequence continues at coordinate 608,531 of CAOLHI010000122.1, read as the reverse complement.
CGGGTGCATCGGCTGGCCCTTTCCGCACGAGACGGTTACAGCGCTCTGATCCCGCTTTAAACATCCTATGGAATCCTGGGGTTCGCGGTTCGACGTTGAAAGTGGGATCAGAGCGCTGGGACCGTCTCGTGCGGAAGTGGCCTCTGCCTGAGAAAGACTGCGGTGCAATCTGGGGGGGGGAGTAAGGGCTCCCCTTTCTCCCAAATAATAATAGCTAAACCCTGACGTGCTCCCTGCGAGGGCACCTGAAAGGCTCCATTGTCTCAGGTGTGTGCGCCATAGGCGGGGAGAACTCGAGCTTTCCTTGCAGCGTCCCAGCAGTGCGCTTGGCGTGGTTGTTTCCAGGGGGAAACAGGTGCATTGGGCCGACTGCTTTGCTGTTTCGGATGTTCTAGAAAGCCTTACTCAGAAATCACCTCCACTGTTCAGCTTTTCAGAATCTGCAGGGGCCCCTTTTTCTCCTAACACTCTCAGTGAACCGCTTTGGCATCCTCTGTGGCATCACACAGGCCATTTCCACACTAGCCTGTTATAGTGCGATGATTCCACTTTCAACCTCCTCTGGAATCCTGGGGTTTGCAGTTTCGGGAGGGGCCGGCCGGCCCCTCCCGAAACTGCAAACCCCAGGATTCCAGAGGAGGTTGAAAGTGGGATCATCGCGCTACAACAGCCTAGTGCGGAAATGGCCACAGTGTGGGGCAGCTTCTCCCCCGTAAAATCTGCAAAGGCGGTGGCAGCATCAGTTGTTTTGGTTCAGTGTCTGTCGGTGCAGTCGCTTCCTGGGAGATCAGCGTATTGCCTTGTATGTCTTTGCTCTGCAAAGGGTTTGAAATGTGTCCTCCTCTCTCTGCTGCTCCATTACCGCTTAACACGTTTAGCTCTGCAGTGTGAATCATAATTGCAGGAGCCATTTCCCTTTCTGCATAGCAGGCAGCTACTTCGTTCTTACATCTGTCTGCCTCTTTTTGTCTTTAGCCTTCTCCAGACACGCTCACAAAAGATAATTTGGAACATAAATTGTATCAAATTCATGCTAAGATATGGGTGAAAAGCAGCACAGGAGTGTCATGCTGCAGAAAATAAAAGTGGTAGACTGTTTGAGCGGGAAAGCTTTTGGATGTGACAGTTCACTAGCACAGTGTGTGTAAAGATACACAAATTAAACTGATCACACTAATAGTACCCATGAGACACACACACATAAATCCCTAAGCACTTTTTTTTAAAAAAAAAAATCTGTTTTTAACTCTTTACCAAGAATTTTCTTAGAGGATGTCAAGCTGCAGATTGGTATCTGAGGCTAGACTCATATCAATTTGAATTTTCCAAATAACACTTTTTTCAGAGCTCTAATGCTGCTAATACTGAATGCAGGAAGAGTCTGCACTGAAATCTTTGCGTGCTGTAGTAAACCCAGTAAAGTTGATTGCAGAGTGGTAAGGATGCAGTTTGGTGTCACAGGATGAGTAATAGGAAATATGGTTGGAAACTAAGAAAATATCTGACAGGAGCAAATGGCAAGTCATCTCCTAGGGCACAACTGGTTAAACTGCCCCTTTAACCAGAGAATTCTTATTGTTGGGTAATGAATGTGTTTCACAAAAGAGTTTTCAACATTGTCTGAAAATGGGTCGGTTGTGATTTGCAAGGTAGTACAGATGTATAATCTCTAAAATACTTTTGAGCAAGATGCTGGAATGCTGTGAGGTTATTCCACATATTGAAATAAAATATTTGCATTTTGCTGTTGGGAATAATCTACTGAGTACTGGTAGTTTTTAAGCTTTATTACAGTGGTTATAGTGGCATGTGTGATTCTGTAGTAGTGACTTAGGCCTTAAGGATTAGTTTCACCTTCTTTAAACAAGTTATCTTCAGCCAAAGCAGATTTGGTTGCCAAGTTAACATTAGCACTTTAAGGACCAGTCATAAGACTTGGATTAAAAGTGTGTGCATACTTATGTTGGAATTACGTGCCGGGGAACATGTAGCTACTTCCAGTGGGATGGAGCATACATGTGAGCATTACATTATGGTTTTCTTCTACATGTCTTTCAAGGAGATCAAGTATATAGGATTTTTCCTTGTTTTATCTACAAAACAACACTGAGGTAGGTTAGACTGAGAGATGGTGGCTATACTGAAGTCACCTAGTGAGCTTCATGACTGAGTGAGGATTTGAATCTGTTTCCCCCTAATTTTAGTCCAGTACAAGGAAACCCCTACATTTTGGCACCCTATTATTTGGTGACTCACTCTTTTGATACTTCCAAACTGAGACCAAGTCCCATTAATTCATTGGGAGTTCTGCTCTTTCATAAGTTCACCTTGCCTGCTGAGGCTCACTTGGAACTGGTCATGCGTACTCTCTGGTCGCAGAGCGAGCGGAGAGGGAAGAAGGGTGCTAAGCCAGCTGAGAGACTTTGGAAGCAGCTTGCATGCAGTCAGTCCTGAGTGAGCCTGTGTAAGTCCTCTACATGCTCTCTACAGTACAGCACATGAGTTCCACTTTTTCAACCAATTCTATAAGTGCTCCAGTTCCTACCCTGTCAGATAAGTGGGGGAAGCCTGTACAGCACCTGCTCTTCAATTTTCTTGGTGGCTTCTTGTGCCTGATGTTATTCTTCAAATGGTTATATATGTCTGTCAAAAAAGTTTAAGCTGTTGCCTTTCCCTGTAACTGGTTCATTTTTGTAATATCAAAATGTCAGTGTTTGTATGTGTTGGGAAAAATCAATGCATGCCATACAGGTGTTGTAGCTTGCATGATGATGTTGAATTTCAGAGAAGTACTAAATTTCTTTCTAATTGTAGGCTAGTTCTTACTCTCCTATCTGTCCTGTTGTTATTCTTCTCTAGCAGATTTTTTAAAATGATGTTCAAAGTCTGAGAGGGTCGTTTGCTGACACCTTGTCCATACCATCATCCCTATATTGGGTACTCAGCGATTACCCATAATTCCAAGCAAACAAATAGCAGAATTATGAAAGTTCAGCTGTAGGACCTGGAGTTTATTGCTTGTTTAACCAAACCTGACAAAGTGCTATTCATTTGGGTTAAGAATTGCAGTTTAATAGTCCTGTTAATAACTACGGTGTCATTGAAATTTGTGGATAGGCCTTGATCAAATCACATCCTTGAATTTCTTTAGCCATCTGAATACTGGGATGCTTTGCCTAGAGAAACTTGACTTTGCTTTGATATAAATAAATTGATGTATGAGGAATTACTTAGATCCTGAAACACCTCTTAGGAAACTGATATGCTGCTGTGTTTTCCCAGAAGGGTTACCAAGATATATCTGGGCACAGCAAGAGTTCATTCAAGGTTTTTGTCATTGTAAACAAATTGCCATCCAGACTGTGTGTGTATGAATTTTCTCTACCTACTCCTCCCAGTATACTTTAACTACCTTGAAATCTCCATTGAGGTTTTAAGTGTGTTATAAATTATGTAAGAAAATCGATACTAATGTGTGGAATTGGGAGATGCTAAAGACTTCCTGAATTAGCCTTCCCCCATGCTATTCCAGAGGATGCAAATTCTTCAATTCACTTTCCATTTTGAATTTTGCATGGGTGCCCCCCCCTTCTAGAGCTGCTTGCACAGAATAATAGATCTTGACATTCCTGAATGCTTCCTGTTGTTAAACACCTTGGTGAGAGTCTTTTGGCAAAAACCTCCCATTTATGGTCACTTATTACTTAGTGGCTCAACCGCCATGACTTGGCAATAAATCCATTTGTATCCTGACCTCTGCTCCATAAAGAGTTTCCATCCAGAAACAAACAAGGGAAAGAAGTTTCCTGAGCAAGCAAAATCTTTGGGAAGCTGAAAATGCTGTCAAACGAGGAGTACTTGCCCTGTTTTGATCACAACCTCATTCTTTAAAACCGCACTCCTGAGGCATTTGCATTAAGACTTTTACACTACAGTTATAAGTACCAAAGGGTATGTTTCCTTAAAGAAAGGACAGGAATTGTGTGCCCTTCTACATATTAAGGAGCAGCAGGTCTCAGTAGCCCCAGCCAGGGTAGTCAGAGTGAGAAATGCTGGGAGTTGTAGTTTGATGACTTCTAGGGCCCAGTCATACTCTGGAATACGAGTGTTGTAATTCCACTTTATAAGAGTCATGGCTACATCCTAGGAGATCTTAGAGTTTATAGTCTAGGGAGGCACTAGAGGAGCTCTCTGGCTGTGAATTCTAAATGCCCCTCTTTCTGCCAGTCCCAGGATTCCATGGGATGTTGGCATGACACTTAAAGCCAGGATGTAGCACTATTAAGGGTCACACAGTTCTCATTCCTGGTTAGAGTGAGTCCATTTAAAAGAAGAAAAAAGGGAGTGGGAGGAATGGATACATTTGTTGCTTAGGATCTCCACACATGCATAGAATCATAGAAATGTAGAGTTGGAAGAGACCACAGGGGCCATCCAGTCCAACCCCCTGCCATGCAGGAACACCCTCAAAGCACTCCCAACAGATGGCCATCCAACCTCTGCTTAAAAACCTCCAAAGAAGGAGACTCCACTACACTCTGAGGCAGCATATTCCACTGCCGGACAGCCCTGACTGTCAGCAAGTTCTTCCTAAGGTTCAGGTGGAATCTCCTTTCCTGCAGCTTGAATCCATTGCTCCTTGTCCTGGTCTCTGGAGCAGCGAAAAACAAGCCCTCTCCCTCCTCTACATGGCATCCCTTCAAATATTTAAACATGGCTATCATGTCCACTCTTAACCTTCTCTTCTAAGCATACCCAGCTCCCTAAGTCTATCCTCATAGGGCATGGGTTCCAGGCCCCTCACCATTTTGGCCGCCCTCCTCTGGACTTGCTCCAGCTTGACCATGTCCTTCTTGAATTGGGGTGCCCAGAACTGGATGCAATATTCAAGATGAGGTCTAACCAAAGCAGAGTAGAGTGGTACCAGTACCTCCCTCGATCTAGACACCATACTCCTATTGATGCAGCCGAGAATTGCATTGGCTTTCTTGGCTGCCGCATCACACTGTTGACTCATGTTCAGCTTGTGGTCTATGAAGACTCCTAGATCCCTTTCGCATGTACTGCTATCCAGCCACATGTCCCCCATCCTATATTTCTGTATTCCATTATTTCTGCCTAAGTGTAGTACCTTACATTTCTCTCTGTTGAATTTCATTTTGTTCGCCCTGGCCCAGCTCTCCAATCTATCCAGGTCATTTTGAATTTTGATCCTGTCCTCTGGCGTATTAGCATCCCCTCCCAATTTGGTGTCATCTGCAGATTTGATGAGCATGCCCTCTATTCCTTCATCCCAGTCGTTGATAAAAATATTGAATAGCACTGGGCCCAGGACAGAACCCTGTGGCACCCCGCTATCACTTCTCTCCAGGATGAAAAGCAGCCATTCGTGATCACCCTTTGGGTTCGGTCGGTCAACCAATTACAAATCCAACTAACAGTAGCCCGGTCCAGCCCACATTTTACTAGCTTCTTTGCAAGAATGTCATGGGGAACTTTGTCAAGGGCCTTACTGATGCATGGTAGTTAGGTTTTGGTATCTTGAGAGTAAACGTTAAGGGGAACCCTGGAAGTGTAAACTGTGAGAGGAAAGGATATGGAAAACTCACTCAGCAGCTTCCTATTTCAGGTTCTGTTTACTGCTCTTCTCATTCTGGAGCAGATATGCAAACCTCAAGAAATCAAGAACATCTCATCTTTAAATTCCAATTTGAATTGTTTCTCTGTGTCTGTCAGCTGTATTCCAAATGTGCATAGATTGCAGCCTTAGTCTTTTTGATCTTACCCTCTTGTGTTCAATATGCACTTTAAGAAGGAAGGGAAATTGATTCCACGAACTCCTGAAATTTTCTTACTGAATATGACATATCAAAAAGACAAGAAGTATAAAAAATATGAAAAAATTATTTTATACATGACAACGGCTGCAAGGATTGTATATGCAAAATACTGGAAAAGATCAGAGATCCCTTCAGCTGAAGAATGGCTAGAGAAACTGCAAGAATATGTAATCTTAGATGATCTTACATGCAGGTTGAAAGACGAAAAAAGCAGTAAAAAAATGGAAGATATGAGAACAATTAAGTTATATATTGAAGAGAACTGGGTAAAGTTATGCCAAGAGTAAAGTAACAAGTAAGAAATAAGATAGAATATAACAGTTTGGCAATAAAATTGCTTAAGGAAGAGATATGACAATGAAGGGACAAGTCTACAAAAATAAAAGTAATCAGAGTAAGAGATCTCAGAGAAAAAGTAGAAATAAATGCAGTTCAAACGAGGGGAAGGAGGAAGGAAAAGAATAATACAGAAAGATAACAATACAGGATGGGAGAAAAAAGATAGACAAGGGAATATTAAAAGTTGAGCTGATGTAAATTTCTGGGTAGATATGAATCGATGTACAAATATTCTCTCCTTTGTTTTATTCATATCTTGGAAAATGCTGAATATGTTGTTGTTGATTAATCTGAGTGTTTGTTATCTCTTTTTTAATAAAAATAATTAAAAAAAATAGGAAGGGAAATTGAGGTTGATTTGGTTTCATCAAGGGGTAGGGGAAATCGATTTGGTTCTCACCACATGTTGTCTAAAGATTCTTGTCTTGTCTTTTGCATTTAGCAATGTGGGCTCTAACCTGAGTTTGAAAAAAAAATGCTGTTTTAAACTGCAGCATCCATAATCCACTATCTATCATAGCCGCTGGGAGGAAAATTCTGGGAATCATAGCCCCCTGTGCCTCACCTCACCTTGTTTCATAATAAGTCCAACATCCTGTTAGTATTCTCTTGCAGTGAAATAGAAACAGAGGGGCTACTGCTGTTCCTTCTCATCAATTTGAAGAGAGGCTGGGTGAAGGCAATTCAGATCATGAAGTTGTTCTAAGCTTCTAAGAGAAGGAAAAGGAAAATGCACTCCAAGTGAGAACACACCGTCATTTTCTCCCCCTGTGATTGACCTGAGACTAACTGCTTCTATCTGATCTCAGTTGCCTCCCTCCTACCCTTTCCCACTGGTAATTGACAGTAGCAGCAGCCCTTCTTGGGGCTTTACAGCTACCAGGCAGTGAAAAGATGTGAAACTGCACATGCAGAGCTATGCACACATACTGTATGTGACTTCAGCCAGTGTGTGTTAGCCATTAGTCATTTCTTTGCTACCTTTTCAAAATTATGTTTTCCTTTTGCATTGTTCATTGGAGAAAAGGTCCATGTGTGAGAGGGCAAAGCTCTTTGGTTGCTTACAGCCCGGTCCAGCACAGAGTCCAACATTCCTAAGCCAAACTAGGGCTGAATGAGTGGATCTGAAGCATGGAAAGCAACATGGACTGTGGATTCATAGTTTGATGCTCTGTGCACTGTTGAGAAAAAGTTTTCTGTTTTAGTTTGCGTCTCAGATGCTAGGAATTTAACTGCCTTTAATAAATAAATAGGCATGTTTATCATTTGCACAAAATAATTCTCCAGGTATTCTTTGTCATGCTGTTTTTTTATTTGCTGCTGGAAAGTTCTTTTCCTCAAGACCTACCCTGCACTTCGTAAGTTTCTTTGATTCTAAATGAAATGTCTGGAAGAAATTGCACTCTTTTCTCCTTGATTCTTCATTCTTTTTGTCTGGTAGTTAGCTGGACATAAAACTTGGAAAAGTTACCTTTAATGACTCTAGTTTCCAGAATATCTCAAACAGCATGGCCACTTGTAGTTCCAAAAATAATTTTTCCAAACTTTGGCTGGGCATTATACCAGATTTAGCTACCTTCTCCTTTCCACAATTATGTACGGCTTTGCAGCTGGTAATCAGTCAGAATCATAGGTTTATTTAGTAAATGGTAATGCCAGAATGTTTCTTTCCTCTACAAAGAGCTGCTGCTTTGAAAGACAAAAATACTGGGAATTTATCTGTTTCCAATGCACTGTGAATTGTCCAACTTACTTCTTAGGTTGCTTGGGGGGAAAAATCCACACAATGGCACCATTTTGATTCTAGCTAAATGAGCCAAGCGTAACTATCTGGTTCTAGCCTTGCAGCTAACGTTGTTAATTAAAGTAATAATTCCTTGCTGGAGGATAACCTCTAAAAATAATTGAACTCATCCCACTCAGTTCTTAATGCATCTTATGTTTGCAAGATCTACATAGTTCTATCAGTTCTATCAGTGGGTTGGTTTTCTTTTCCCACCTCAGGCTTGTGGGAATCTTCTTAAAATGCTTTGCCGTTTGGTCCCAGGTTTAAATTACCTGGAGGATTCTCATGGTCACAAAGAGAGATTAACTCTCCATCTTTTTGAATCGCCTCTTTTCCATAGCTGCTGTAGGTATTCATCTTGCCCTTTAGGGCAGATGGTGGTTTGCCATGTTGTGCAAGTTTTTGTGACTGTGTTAAGCTGAAGGATAGTGACTAGCTGAAGGCAGCCAAGTGAACTATACACCTGAATTAAGGAACAGAAACTTGCACCAACTAAATAAAATATACCTGAATTCAGTTGCTAGTCCTAATTAAAATAGACCCATTGAATCAGTGAAACTTACTTT